>JAQIWI010003141.1:0-10719 GCA_034698825.1 Deuterosminthurus bicinctus
CCAGTATTTGTTGTTCACTCGGGAGTCATCGTAGTAACCACTTATCTATAGTTCTAAAGTTGGAAATAGTAACCACTGTTTCCTGATGCTTCTTTCAAAGCTTTTACAAGGACTGGCATGAATAAATTCGTCACCTTGCATTGTCCAAACACATGGATGTCTTATTGCGATTCGCTTGTTTGTCAACCTGTAAGTAATTGAGATTCTCATTCCATCAAATACTTTTGCGCACTATTCATCGTCATCAGTATATTGAACATGGAACTTTTCATGTTGATTAGGGCTCATATGATTGTCCTATGAGACCAAAAAGTCAATCAATCAATTGGCTAAAGGAACTATATTTAATAAACGATTGCAATATTGAATACCTAGGCAGGCAGTTCATCCTTCGACTTTGTTCTTCTTACATGTTCTCCAAGCATTAACTTAGGCATACAGTTCCATCAAAAACTGGAAATTACATACAAAGGCTAAAGTCAGAAGAGTTTGTCAGCTGCAAAATTGATACAATGTTGGATTTGCAAGCAATGCGAGTATCTTTTGCAGCATTCAAAGTAGCAAGCTCACTCAGCATTGTACGAGTCAACGTAAATTTAACAACGGGCCGATTGGATTTGAAAGAGCAGAACATAAGCTTCATGATAACTCGAAAATTCTTCATGTTCTGCGTGATAACTAAAGCTGCTCAGTTGGTGTTTACCATTATTTCCCATGCTCTCCAGTTATCTCACAACAAAGACGAATTGGATATCGTTTTCCTCAATGCTGCAATGTTAGTTCTTGTGTGGACGTCTTTAATTTGTAGCTTTGAGCTTGACAAAAACTTGCCTACGGCTCTTGTGTTATATGGGGAGTCTGGCCTTGAGAAACCATCTCGAATTTTGAAGAAGAAGAAGGTTGTTATTGTCGTATCCAGATGGCGGAGAGTTTTTTGCAAAATTCAAATGGAATTAATGAGATACTTTGCTGAAGTCAAACTATTCTTGAAGCAAGTCTCACGATTACCCAAAAAGACCTACTTGGAAGTTTTAATATTCGTCTCACCATTCTGCGGAATTTTCCTTCCTGTTGCTTGGATACTCCAAATATCGTTGAACCCCACGTTTGGTTTCTGTATTCTGTCCATCTTTCCCGAATCGATGCAGTCAAACCCCAGTTTAACTCTTGCGGCAATTTGCTTCGAAGTCACAACAGTAGCATTTTGCGCATTTACTCTTCACTTTGCTATCATCAATCAGCTTCTTGCACTTTTGTTGATTAAAGAGAAAGTGGGAGCGGCTTATGAGTCCGTAGTACAGATGAGGACGCTTTCGGTCAGGAACATGGAGCTTGTTATTTCGGAACTTAGTGTGTTAATCTCTATAACTCACTTTTACAACCATGTGTGGGGCTGGGTTGTATTTTTAGAAAAACAATGTGCACTTTATTGTGGTATAACCTGCACGTTTTACACACTGACCAGGTTTAAGTTTTCTCCAATTGGTGTAGGTGCTATTGTGCTTGGCGTCAGCGCCATTGTATTGTGGCTAGTTTCAACGGCAAAACTTTTTATATCAACTGAGCTCATGGATAGCGTAAGAAAGGAATCGAAGCTTTCCGTTGGCCAGGAACTGCTGCTAAAAGATGGGCGTGTTGACAAGCATCGCAAAAGGCTGTTGATTATTGAAGCTAGAATAAAGGCTTTAGTTCCTGTTGGATTTAGTGAGGGAGGTTTCAGATGTCTTCATAGAGAGTCGGCTCTAGAGTTCATAGATTTCTCTATTCACCGGGTCGTGTTTTTGCTGCTTACTTTCTCGTAATCACAGTATACATGTTGAGTATACATTTAGACTGTTAAGCGATAGTGTTAGCGCTGGTACTAAACTATAGCAGTTTGGAATGAACAAGAGCTTTCGGTAATGACAACAGAGTGAATAAGCCTGTCGTATTGCATTTTGTGTCCTATATTTTGAATTGTTATAGACTTTACTTCTCTTTCCTCCGTTTGGAGACGAACGGAGGGCAGCAGGCTGGTCTTCTTTAGTTCATTGCCATAATTATTTCTATGTTGTTGTTTTTGTATACACCGTACTTACTCAATTGCTAAGCGAGTCATTAACCCTAAACCTGTGGGTCGTCACACTACCCAGTCCCTATAGTGGGGGGTTGACTGAAAAAAGGAAGGATACCCACGGATACGGGTTATTTTCAATTTTTGGATCCTATACGAGATCGAATTTTACGTGACAGAAGTGATGGCAGGCGACAAACATCTATGTTAAAAAAAAGTAAAAGTACTATAGTATGTACAAAGTACTATAGTACTTTAATATGCGGCGAAATAGTGGGCTAAATATTGCACAAGAATACAGTTTTATTTTAATTAATAATGGACTGTATGCTTTTCATAAAATTCATTTGCCTCTGACTGAGGTCTTTACACATTCAAAGCTAAAACACAAATAATTAAAAGGAATCTAAGTCCTCTTCGTCTTGCTCTCGTTATAGGGCCATGATTAACTGATACATAACAACAGTGGGACGATCAAGCAAATACATTGCATTACGCCTATAATACAACGCAACCTTGATGTTACAGAAAGTGTAACATTATTACATTGCACCAAAATAAATAACAAAATATATAAATATATCACGTCACTTTGACGTCGAATGCTCATCATTCATCATCTTCAGCTACACGGATATCTGTCACGTTACGCGAAGTGATCGGTGTACAAAAATTGGCTCCTCGCCAGCATGTGTCAAAATCTGCATAGAATCTTCCGCTGCTTTTTCTTTAACCAACATAATGAGCCATAGCACACAGGCGTCAGAAAAACTTCGTATTTACGTATGAACTTCCCGGTTCCTTTCCATGCGAAGTAACCATTGTACAGGTCGTCACTGGCATTCAATTTGTGCAAATACTCGGCCAGATGCCATTTTGAAAGTGAAAAGTGAACTCAAGAACCATGACGACACCAAAAACATCTACATCAAACCAGCTCAAACGAAAACGGAACGGAAGAACGAAACAAAGTTATTGGACTTTGCCAAAGGACACAAGATGGCTGACGCCGGTACGAAATTTCGAATGAGAAATAGAACCCTTGAAATATCGAGTGAAAGAATAAATGGTTTCTACCGAGTGGACTAAGCTGGACAAGTGGTTCGCTTAAAAGGAAGAGAACAGGCTACGGTCGCTGGCATTCAAAATCCAAAAGCATCATCTTCAAGGATAAGTTTCCAGAAATAAGTTTCAAAATTTACGCTCAATTCCAGACGTTGAACGACAATAACAAGACGATTAGTAATATGAGACGTGGCTAAGGTCAAACATTCCAAGTGAGAGGCAGGAAATGCCATACACGTTTTTCTATGTGTTAAGTTTGTTGACTATTCAAAATATGCTATCTACAATTGCGGTGGAGCTGCAGTATCAGCAAATCAACTCAGCATGAAAGGATGGAAGACACCGAACACTATGAACTGTATGTAATGAAGAATCCGTTGGCTATGCAAAACATGTTAAACATTACTTTGACACTGACACGTTGAATTATGCTCATGTACAAGTATCACTTACACTTACACACAGTCGATATGTTGGGATTATTTTTCCCCCCTTACTGTAAAACTGCTGCCCTTAAAGTTGTAAATGATTGATGCTGTGTTTGTTTTATCAAGATTGTATCTACTGCCGTAAGGACTCATGCACAATGTGCGAATAGTCCGACAATAAACGAAGAAAAAAAATACTCGGCCAGATCCTTTGGGGTTGCGAAATCATCTACGTGAATGTATGAATTCCTTGGAGCAACTCGCTGGTAGTCAGCAGGATGGGCACCCATCACAATTGGAAGCACATTATTCCTGCGCATGTACACATTTTAATTTATTTATCTTCATTATATGAAGTATTTTTCCTGCGGCATTGGTTTGAAAAATGTCCCTAAGTACGATTTATTCAAGAGCAATTTTTTTTTACAAAATAACGACTGTTCAATTTGAATTGAAGAACGGGTCAGGACAAGAAACATCATGCTGGAGAAAGTGCGTGGACAACAACTAGCATACTGGAAAAGTTACTAGAACAAGTTTGGGTAGGTTTCAGATGTTGCCTGGACAAGTTTGAGTTTGCTGGAGAACAAGCCTAGACAAGATTCAGCATGCTGGAGAAAGTGCCTGGACAAGAATCAGTATGCTGGAGAAGGTGCCTGGAGAAGAATCAGCATGCTGGAGAAGGTCCCGGGACAAGAATTGACATGCTGAAGAGGTTGCATAGACAATTTATAGTACGCTGGAGAAGTTGCCTGGACAAGTTTTAGTAGGCTTGAGAAGTTGCCTGGATAAGAATTACCTTGCTGGATAAGTTCCGTGGATAAAAATTTGCATGCTTGAGAAATTGAGCTGAGGAAGTTTCTCGGACAAGAATGAGCTAGTTCGAGAAATTCTCCGGCCAAGAAGTTCCTGGACCGCTTAGAAATGGTGGAGAATAAGCATGGAGAACGTTCTAGGACGTTAGCTGAAGAGGAGTGCGAGAGAACATGAAGCCCTTACAATTAGATGGTTGGAAAGCTGGGAGTATTTGTGAGGATAATGCTATTAAAGTAAAGCTAGTCATCGGCGGGAATATCTTCCACAATCGCGGGATTAATGACGCGGGAAAATGGTCGTCGGGATTACCACGGACCTTTCAAAACCATCAAAGTGTGAGTCATCAGGAAAGTAGAAAGTCTTCATTGTGAGTCTTATGCACGTAACAATGGTACGAAAGAGGAACTGTTCTGCAAGTACCGTTTCGATACACTAAACAAAACTATAAGGAAGTAATGTTTGTTCTTTTAGCTCAAACTAACTTTCAAATTCATCAAGTTATCACCAAGAGTTCGAAAATATCATGAAACTATACTTCTTTTGCAGTGCATTCGCGTTATTTTCATGTTTTTCATCAATCAGTGCCCAAACGAATGTAAGGCCGCATCAGTTTGGAGCACTGGCCCGTATCGTTGTCAACGGCAAACACAAATGTGCTGCGACTGTTTTATCGCGCAACTGGGTCTTAACAGCAGCACAATGTCTGGTAGGGGTCAAATACAAAGAAATCAAAATTGTTGTCGGTGACCACAAGCTGAGTGAACTGGACGTGCCGGAGCAGGAAGTTAACGCAAAACAGTTTATTATTCATCAGGATTACGAGTAAGTTGTATTTTCTGTGCTATTGTTGATCTTCACATGCGTTAATACATCTGAAAATTAACAGCAAATCGAATCAGCTGCATGACATTGCGGTCATCCTAGTACACCCCGCTATTGAATTCTCCTTGAACTTGACTTGCGCCACCATTCCAGATTGCGGGGAAAGATACCGTAATTTAAGACACTTTCACCAGAGGTGTGGCTCGTGGACAATTTGGCAACCCGCCGATTTTTTTTCAAAATTGCCAGGCCCGATTTTTTTGCGAGATCGGGCGTCAACGGGTGCCCGTTACGTTATATGGCCCGCCTGCAAGGGCCGCGGGCCACCCAGATATTGAAGTGTGTGCAAAATTATATTTTTCGCATATCTAGCACAGCAAAACAAAACTAAATTTTGAAAACGTTAGTCATTTTATCTGTATTTATATCTTTGTTAGAAATCATACGGCAATTTTCCACTCGTGGGTTTCTGACGGGCGCCCACTGCCTGTAAAATAAGTAACGGGCGCCTGCGATGTGTCCGTGGTCTACACCGCGCGCCCATTTTGGAACTTCCGCGGGCATGCCGGGCCCGTGCCCACGCGTCACACCTCTCATTATCACTATTTTTTACTAGAAAATTAGGATCGTTCCTTTACTTTTGTCAGTCGAAGGTTGGGCTGTAGGCTGGCGCAAACGTCCAAGTGAGGAGCTATCGGACGAACCTATGTATGGAAAGATTTATCCCCCCAGTCCTATTCCGGAGTCTGGGGACTTATGCGAATCGATATCCCAACAGGTTCCAAACACGAAGTATGTTTGTGTGTTAATTGATATAGGCAAAGCCCCTTCAATACTGCATTCGCAAGTGCATTACATTGTTTTTGCAAAAACAACAGGTATGTTTTCTGCTTACAAGGAGGCAACAACACATGCGTACTAGACACTGGCAGTCCAACAATCTTTCCAGATTTCACCGGAAAATATTTTGGTGTGTTTAGCTATTTTGTTGGTAAGTTTCTGGCAATTTGTTTTTGTAGCGCTAATTATACAACGATTCTCAAAATTTGCTTCTCAATTACCTAAAAAATGAAGAGTAGATTGGTGATTTCCAATTTTTCAAAACAGGCGACTGTGCAAAAGGACTGGCGGTTTTTACAAACATCAGTCAGTACGCAGGCTGGATAGATAGAAGAACAAGAGGATGCGGAAATTTTCCGTTCTACCCAGAAACCCACGTAGAAAAATGAAACGGTATGCTCGACAGAATGTACATGGCCGCTACATTGTAAATTGTACATGGCCTACTTCCTACTGCAATGCAATGCAAGAATTAAATTGCTTTAGTATTTGACGTTTGTTACTTTAATAAAAACGAGTTCTTGGAAAGGTTACTGATGTGACTAACTATCTGACTCAGTGTTCAATTATCAATACAAATGATTATTTTTGAATTTAATAATGACAATGGCAACTTGCCATACCATATGGTGGCATTGAAAATTTGAGAATAATTATGCTTGATGCTCAAGAGTAATCCACTGCTTTTATAATGAGCGAAAACAACATGCGTTCATACTCAAAAGTAAAGAAATCTGGGTAAAAATTTATGCTTAACAACAAAACAGCTCTGAAATACGTACCCAATTTTACTGTTCTTTAGCATCCCTTACTCTAGAAATAAAATTTTCAAGCTACCATGCAAATTTCAGTAAAAGGTTTTCGTAAACAGTGTGGCCCTGTGGGCCCCGAGTATTACTAATGTTAATTAGTTAGTTTGTGATTGTTAATGTTATGCACTAGATGCTAATGTGAGCAGTCGCTGACCGGCTGTTAATATGTTGATTGGCTGTAGCGAATGATTATGATAACTACGGTCATTGGCACTGCCACGTCGATGATAATGCGAGGTTTCCTTTAAGGGAACATTGTGGATTTCTGTCAGTAAGAGCTGAGAGATTAGCCACTTGAGACGCCCAATAAATATCGAGCTCTATTCTTGAAGAACGTATCCTTCTGTGTAGACCCTTGGCTGTTATTACACTCTCTCTCTTCTCATACACACACGCGCTGAGTTGAGTCTCATGCTGCCCTGCCTACTGATACTTGAGTTCTGCATCTTAACCAGTCTGATATATTAGCCGTGACAATTCTCCTTTGTCACAACAGCTGCTTTCAATAACCTAAGTCAATAAGCTCGTGTTCTGATTGTAAAATGTATCTTACTTTACAAGAGTTTTGATGTTTTTCGAAGACTTTAAACATTCTGAGGACTGACGTGAAAGTTTCTACCAAATTTCTAGCAAACTCTGTATTTTAATATAACATGCTTGTACAGACTTCCAACTTAAATTGTTCACCAATGAAAGATTCCATAGCTCAGTAGCTGAGCACTCCAACACATTGTCTTCAAATCGTTCGGAGCAATTGTTTATTTCGACTCTAATATCCTTCTTAATGACCTCTTTGATCCAATTAATATACTTGGAGACTTCAGTATTTCCCGTGGGCGCTTGAAATTCACGGGAAAAGACCTACTTGGAAATTTTAATTATTATTATTATTTATTCAACTGGCCTTACCCTGTTCAAACTCCAGATTGGAGTAGTACAATAATTATGAAAAAAAACATACATTTACCGCGTTCCGTTATGCTATCGAGGGACATTGTTGAAGCACCTGTGCAATCTTAACAAAGAAGTACTTTAATATTCCTAGCCACTCTGCGGATTTTTCTTTCCTGTTGCTTGGACGCTTCAAATATCCTTAAATCCCACGTTTGGTTTCTGTATTCTGTCCGTTTTTCCCGAATCGATGTAATTAAACCGCGGTTCAACTCTTGCGGCAGTCTGCTTCGATGTCACGCTCACAATATCGGCGTTTTGTTCATTTAATCTTTACTTCGCTCTCATTAATCAGATGCTTGCATTATTCTTGATTAAAGAGAAACTGCCCCGGCTTATGATTCCGTAGTACAGATAAGGATGATTTCGGTCAGTCAGGACCAAAGAGCTTGTTTGCTTGGAGCTTAGTGGTGTCAATCTCTATAATTCACTTTTACAACCTTGTGTGGTGCAGCGTTGTATTCTTAGAAATGTGATGTGTACTTAGTTGTGGTATTACCTTCACATTTTACTCACTGACCACGTTTAAGTTTTCTCCGATTGGTGTAGGTACTATTGTGCTTGGCGTCAGTGCCATTGTTTTGTGGCTAGTTTCAACGGCAAAGGTTTTTACATCAACTGAGCTGATGGAAAGCATACGAAAGGAATCGAAGCTGTCCGTTGGCCAGTAACAGCTTCTGAAAGATGGGCATGTGGAAAATCACCGAAAAAGCCTCTTGATTACTGAAGTTAGAATAAAGGATTTAGTTCCTGTTAGATTTAGTGAGAGAGATTTCAGATGTCTTCATAGAGAGTCGGCACTTGAGTTCATATATTTCTATATTCACCGGGTAGTGTTTTTGCCGCTTACTTTCTCGTAATGACAGTTTAGGTTTGTGTATTTGAATATATTAAGACATTTTAGTAATAGTCTTAGCGCTGGTACTCGACTCTTGCAATATGGAATGAAGAAGGGCTGTTGGTCATGAAAAAGAACCTGTCGTATTGCAGTTTCTGTCCTAAATTTTGCATTGTTATGGATTTTGCTTCTGTTTTCTCCGTTTTCTGACGGACCAAAAGTACATATTCGGCCAAGACGAACGTAAGGCAGCAGGCTAGTCTATGAACTTTACCATATTACAACCGTCCTATTGACACTCCGGGTGCTTTTGCTTTGTCCTGCTTGACATAAAAATCGTTCTCTGGAAAATTGTTTGTTCGCACTCCCATAGTATTATGATTTTAGCTTTGAACATCTACACATGGTCCGTCTCACCTAGTATTGTGAGATGGAGGAAAGAGAAACAAAATTTGGGATTGGTCGAGCCTCGCGAAGCAAGCGAAATCCGTTCGTAACTGTGGGCTTTTGAGACCACGTTACAGTTAATGCTTATGATGACGAATACATTTAATACGCCATATCTTGCAAACTGGTTATTGTATCAACACATTGCCCCAAGACTCTAGTATCGGTATTGGTATCCGACATCTCAATGGCTTTTAAACTATATGAGTTATTCAGACTTGAAACCAAGAATCCTCTGGCCCACTCTGCATTACAATAGAAATCTGCGCTCCTTTATCTATCGTTCATTCGGAAGGAATATAATATTATTAGTTTAATACAAGTTTATGCTACTAAATATTTGTCTTGAACTTTTTATTAGCTAACTACAGTCATCACTTGCGTCTGGCGAAGGACATTCTCGCATGACCTCTTCGATCCAATTAACATAATTGGAGACTTTAGTATATCCCGTGGGCGTGGGCGAACTTGTACTCGAATTTCCACAAAACGGAAATACATATGAAGTTATGCCAATCTGAATGTACTTATTTCCTCTTTCATTTAAAGAAAACAAAGGACCTCCCCAATCTTCGAGACATGGACCGCGACCATCCAAAGTTCCAGTGCAAGTTTGATCGTCATTAAATAGAAAATAGTAATTGGCCCTTTGACACAACTCAGTAGTTAACACAGTTAGTTCAACTTCTTGTAGTGGGCGACTTGGATCGAATGGGTATTTCCCATCTCTTCCAATCCCCCATCCGACTGCGGAAGCTTTTACTGCAAAAAATCATAGATATGAATTTTAAATTCGCATGTTAATGTGGATTCAGCTTTTACTTTCTTTGTTCGGTAGGACAGTCCAATTCGGTGCTGGAAGATTTGTTGGTAACACATGATTGTTCCATGCAAATGGATCACTTAGTCTCACGACAGCGATATCATTAGCAGTGAAGCCTTTCTTCGTGTCGCTATTATCGAATACAATTCATACAGAAACATGCTGGATCGTATTTAGCAGTTAGACCTTAATCTTACTTGAATCTCTCGTGATACGTCACACTCCGAATTGAAATTTTTTGTTGAAAGTCACTACCAGTCCCTAATTTGTAAATACCAGCAACGACAATCGCTGTCGAGTCAGCCATTGCATACTGGATGCAAGTTCCTGAAGTTAAGACGAAGTACTTGTCCAAAATTGTACCACTACATCGATATACATCGGTCTTTTGAATAGCCACCATCATCGGGTATTTGTTTTCTGGTGTGACACTTACACCATCCACGATCTTACTTTCCGAGCGAGCTGTACATTTTTATTTTATTAGGTAAGGAACTTTTTCAAAATGAGAACGTCTTACTAAAACGAGCCGCTTCCACACCATAGTTTGAAGCTAGAATTATAAAGAATGTGCTTAAAACAGCTTTGCAAGACTTTAAGATGTTCTGAGGAGTGCTCATATTCTTAGTTGGACATCTGAGGCCAGGCACGCCCACAATCGGACTAGTAATTTTTCGGTTTCTAGAGGGAAGCTAAATCAGGAACAACTTTCGCCATTTTCGCATTAATTTAACGACCATCGAGTACGAATAATAGAATGCAACAATTTGGAAGCCACCAAAGCTGCAATGCTTCATTGTTCTCAAGTTAGTTTCAACGGCTTT
>JAQIWI010003142.1:0-10719 GCA_034698825.1 Deuterosminthurus bicinctus
CTTATACAAATTGTGGGAATAATTTTAGTCTCTAAACAAAACTTGCCTTTGTTTTTTTACCAAGTTCAATTATTTCAACTTTATTGCAACTTTTCTTATTATCATTGAGCCAAGGCGCTTTCGTTTGTTATCAACAACAATACAGACCCTGTTGGTGTCCATTGCAACAAAAGGCAGAAGTAACATGAAAGAAAGAAAGCATTACAGCAACGAAATAGTAGAACTGATGAGAATTCAGTTTACCAATCGACATTGCAGGAATGGTTTCAAAAGTCTGTGAAATTCCCTTGTTCCTAACCAACCAGAGCGCCCACTCTATTGATTTGTAGTCTTGGACTTCGCCACAACTTTCAGTCTTCTACGACTATACACCAGCAGAAATGCTGGGTTGTTGTGTGCATGGTGCTAATACTTTTGCCAAGGTAGTGTATATACTTCAGAATACTTCTAGTGAAAATATCCACCAAGATATAAACTGTGTAGATTGTTACCAAAGAATCCGGATAAAAGACAGACCTTTCTAAAACATTCGTACCAATACAGTAGCAGGGTGTAAAGGGACGACTTGACGAAAATCTCCCGCTCTCTGTGCTTTAAAGTATTCCCCCCGTCTCAGTAATTATAATTAGTTTGATCGCAATTAAACTTACGGGTACTTTTCCCGTAATTCAACATTTGAATACTTCGTAATAATGTAGAGCACAAGAAAGATCTCGCCAAATTTTTGAAAAGAATTGGAAGTGAATTCGCGTTCATAGAATCCTTAAAAGGACAGAATATGTGCGTGACAGCATATTCAGTCGCTCTTTCTGTACCACTTAAATGTACCGTGTGTGGGAGGCGCGAGGAACTCTCTTCTCTGCTCCTCATCCCGTGGAACAATTGTTCCTCATTCGTGCCTGACGAAGTCCTATGGACGAAACAGTTACACAGCACTCCAGAATGTTCATTCATTCTGTCCTTTTAAGGATTCTATGAACGCAAATTCACTTCCAATTCTTTTCAAAAATTTCGCGAGATCTTTCTTGTGCTCTAAACTCGCCAGCATCTTTTTATAATTTGAATACTTCGTCCCGACTGCGTGATTTGTTTGACAGTTGAATCTCATTGGATCGGCGTAGTGTTCTTTTGTTAGTCTCCTTACCTGTTAAATCAGCAAAACATATTAACCTGTGTTTTTGAAGACGATATCAAATGTGATTTTTAAGTACTTGTGCTCCCGTTGTGGAGAAAAATTTCGACGGTGTAATTCATTAATCCAAAATGAATGGCTAAGACCACACTCATGTGGTGAGCAATTTTTTATGTATTTTTTCCATTCGTTATTCCCCTTTGTTATAACAAAGGGGAATTAAAAGCATTCGTTTCCTGTCATTCAAATGCCAGATGTCAGAACATTACTGGTGTTCATTGTGTCAGCGTGGATTTTGGATTTTCCGTACGCTGGTAAAGCACATTCAAGATGTTCAACTTCTACTCGTGTAAGTCAATTAAAAATCCTCTAATTAAAACCTCATTTATTAATATTTTTGTTTTTTATGGAATTTTTTGAGACACCCAGAAGGCGATTTTGTTGCTGTAGAAGTCAACATGGCCCAAAATCGCCCATAAAATCCTTGTTAAAATCGCAATTTTTCGACGAGTTCAAATACTTCAGCCAACTTTTGAGCGATTTTGATGATTTTTAATCAAAAATTACCTTAAGACACTAGTTTTAGAATTCGTTCTCAACATGTCCGTAGATCTGAAACTCATGAAATGATTAAGTCTTTTCCGGCTCATCCAGTAAAACAGAGCTGTTTTCTCCCTAAAATGCTCAAGTCAAAATTCTATTCGTTCTCAAGATCTCATTATTCTCTTGCTCAAATTTACTTTGGCTTGAGAACGAAAATGATCTTGATTCGCGCAGGTGACTGATTTTGACTTGTGCACAAAAATGATGTTGACTTGTGCACGAAAATGGTTTTGACTTGAGCACAAAAACGGGTTTGCTTGATCACGAAAATGATTTTGACTTAAGCACAAAAATGGTTTTGAATTTAGCGGAAGACTGATTTCGGCGTGAGCCCGAAATTTTTTTTGACTTGAGCATGACAACGATTTTGACTTAAGCACTGCAGTGCATTTGTGTTTGTGATGGCTCAGATAGTCGGACACTACGAGGAGGGTCCCTTTCTTATGTTCCACCATAAAATCGAGGGCTCGAAGTTTAACACACTACTGCAGAAGTTTCAGGTTGGTGATGTACTTGGCGGTTTGGAAGAAGCACGAACCGCAGAAGCAAGAAATTAAGATGAAGTAAAGACGTAGTGTCTGAATTTTTCCACGCTGCAGACGGCGGTGATAACTCCTTTACACAGGCGGAACAATTTATTTCTGGTTCCGTTTCTTGAGAGTCCCGAAAGGGTGTGTCCATGAAGAAACAGTTCGAGATTCTGTATTATTCCTTTCTCACAAATCCCACATCTTTCCTCTAAACAGGAACAGGAGCCCATCCTCCAATGCTCGGGCATTGAAATGGGTCGCCAATTATAAGAATGTAGACACCTCGAACCGGTTATTCACCTTGCCTTGGACGAACACTGAAATGTCGGAATTCAAAACAGGAGATGAAACAATTCATTTGGCATTTCGTTTGGATCCTTTCATTCATACCTATGAAGAGCATTTGAAAAATATCCGGTAGTTTTACAGTTCTATGAGAAACTTCAGTTTCTTGTGCTTGAACAAATCTGTATATTGGGACAAAGCTTGTTGACGTGCGTTCAGAAAATGCTACAAACAACGTGAACCTTAAATTTGAGCCCACATTCTTGGTCCCGTTTCCATTCAAGATTTTTTTTATCCTCAACAACAGGAATGACTTTCGATTGCCTGCACACCCAAGACACAAAATCTTATACCCATTCACATGGAAAACGTTGAGACTACACTAATTGCTTCTTTACCAAAGAATGGACCATTCTCAATGGCTGATTTAAGTCAATTTTATCTTGCACAAGAGGTAACCATTGTTGCCAATGGTTACTGAAATCATAGTTTAGAGTTTCGTCCTAATCGCCTGTCACAGTGAGCATTGGATGCGTTTCTGTGCTGTAGTGAACACGGGGGCTTGTGTAATTACGTCGTTTTTTCAAACAAAAATTTGCCAGAAGCTCCATAGCAATGAGAATCCCAGTGAATCCTGCAATAATCAATGCAATAAATCCAATTATTATCTTTTCAAAAAACCAAGGTATCATTCTTGAAGCTTTTTAATTCATGCTTAAAAATTCTGGCTGAAAGAACAAGTTCTAGTAAGGTCTGCAGGCAATCCTTTGGCTTTGAATAAGTCATCATGATTGGCTCCACCAGCGGAGTGCACCTGGATTCTTAACTCAATAGTAAATAAATTTGGCCGCTAGCTTGACCAGAATTCACCCATTATATTTGTGATTAACGAATACGGATAACTCCGCACCAAGCCTGGTAATAGAGACCAACCCAACTAATAATTTTACTGCATAAGCACCGCTTGTTTTCCTGAACAAACCAAAATGGTTGCATTCCCTTTCTGTCAAATCTTTCCATGTTGAGAATGCTTGTCTGGATACCCATTGCTTTTAGACTTTAAGTATAAACGTCTGATTTATATGCTTAGTAGAAGTTAGTTCAAGCCATTAAGATGATTAATGACTGAGCGCTGTTCTCCATTCATCCAGCCTTTCTACAGTATTCCAAATGCAAGCTTAATTACTGTCATTTTTAACTACATGCACGATTGGAAGCAGCTATGAAATAATGTTAATAAGATTTTGTTAGGCTAGATACTAGCAGACTGAAAAGAGTACAGTAAAATTTCACAATACAAACTTATTTTTTAACTGCACAAAAGTATTACAATTGCAATAATTAATTTATAAACAAAATTTAAAACAACAGTCTCATGAATTGCTGTTCCCCACTTTTACATTGAAATAAAATTTATAAATCATCCTATTACGACAGGAGCTGATTCATCCAAAGCAGCTGCAAAACGTGGGTGATTCGAAGAAATTTTTGGCCGTATTCCAACTGATTTACGATTCTCGATGTTTATTATTGCCGGCTGAGCAAGAGAGAAAAAGATCTTTTGGGTGAATGATGAAAAGGGCTTATAATCACAAGAGGTGATAAAACTTCAAATGAGAGTTGTCAGTTATATTTCTCACCACCATTTGTGCACTCATATAACTTCAATTCTTATCCATTTCTTCTGCATTGTTGCATCTTTATTGTCGATCAAGTCAAATAGCACACGCAAAAAATAAATTGAGCTCCATGTTGCCACTGCATTTGTTGTTGAATGTTCACAGGACGTTTTATGATCCATTTATCAATTTTGTACAAAATTAACGTTATAAAAATTACATTCATTTGCTTTAAGTTGATAAAGCAAAGTAATGAACGTTTTTGGAGAGTGGATGTGTAAGCTCTTAACTTCATGTAAGAACTGAGAAATCAATTTCACCTAAACAGCAGTAGTACCAGAAGCTATCGCTCTCTTTCTGCACCAGTAATCTTTAAAAAAATGCTCCTTGAACGCCCTCTCATTAAAATAAATTTAACAAATGTAGCACAGCAAGTGTTTTTTGCGGTCCGGAGAATTTTTTCCCATAAGATGAGTGATTAGAGTAGATTTTCATGGGATATTCTGTTGATCACTATTTTTTCCTGGTCCATCAAAGTACCTCGAATATGGTTCTTGTATTCCTCAGTGTCATCCAATTAAAAATGGATGAATTTAACGTGGAATTATTACCAATTTATTTAGATGAAGAGCCTTTGGATGTTTTTTCTTGCTCCCCGCACAACTACGAAAGCCCTTCATGAGTGAAACATTATATGTATTTACATAAAATCCCGGGCTCTGGTAATAATCAATAAGAACATGCTGTGAATGTACACTGCCCCCATACGTTTGAAATTATGTGTAATTTTATTCTTCCCGCACCAACATGTATTTTTTCTGCGTTCAGCAGTAGGTATTCATTCAGAGTAAGCTGTTGGACAAGTAGCTGGTACTCGTTTAAGCAAATATACCTACATATTTTGCGTGTTTTGTCAAATGGAAGCAATAAAAGTAGCCCGACCGCATAATTTTGCTGTTCTGCTGGCGTCATTGCGATACTTAAAGGCCACAACAGAGAAAAAATTGTTCAAACTAAGAACGTTCTGCATCAAAACAGTTATATTTATAATTTTACTGCCTGATACGACAACAAATCTGGGCCCTATTGGGTTGCAGTGCACAAGTCTGCGCTTCATACCGAGACTTAGTTGAACAAACGTGATACAATGCCCATGATTTTCCTAATCTAGTAACTGGGACTGGCACTCAGACACATCTTGAATTTGAGTTAAGGAAGCAATTCGCAAATGTTGCGTTGTATAAGTGCAAAATGGAAGCTTTTGGTACTGCCACTCTCTGGTCTCAGGTTCTCAGGTCGTATAGAGGAATCAAAGGTGAAGAAATCCTTTGAATTCAACAATCAGCTTTAATTTCTATCAGCTGCAGCACTTCTACCAATTTTCTTTCATATTTCACCTGCTAATGCTCCAAAAAACTTGTCAAGTAGACCCCGTCATTTTCGAGTTCGGTCCTTATGGCTACTAGGTCCTTATCAGCTTCATTAAATGTTGTTTTGAGCTGTAAATGATACAAACAGAAATCGACGAATAATTCTTAAAAATCTCAATTGAGATAGTTACTATACAAAGAGTGATTCACCCCCTTGGTATTACTCTGCAAATCACGGGTCTGGGTCTGCATGTAAATAATGTCAAAACTCCAAACGAAGTGAGTAATGCAGCAACACCTAGGGCAATCGAAAGGATGGCTCTTTTTTGCCCACCAGATCCACACATTTCTGATGAAATGTTGACGTGATTATGAATGCAGGAAATTCATGAGATTTATCAGCTGTTTCATTCATGCTGAAATTGGAAACGTCTTTGAAAGCTGGTAATAGAATGGTAAAGACACTGTGAGATGTCCGCTCGTAAAGCAACTACGGGCCAGCAATTACAAATAGTTGCTCTACAAATTAATTTAGCCAACATGGACTCCTCTGGCCAAAGTAAGACACAAAATAGCAACTTCCTCTACAAATATACCGAAATGGTCGAGCGTGGAAGCCACGGCTACGTGGACTGTGAGAGGAGTGAACGATGCAATAGGATGACGTCATCCTGGTCCCTACCGTTGTCCTATGACGTCACCTCCCAGTCCTTCCCATTTCCTGGCAACCTCGAGCATGATTCTTCACACAGCACAGGCTGAACTCAACGACTCAATAGGTTGACATCGTCCTGATCACCACCGTGCCGCTATGACGTCACCTCCCCATTTCCTGGCAACGTCGAGCATGAGTCATTACAAGGCATAGGCTGAAGTGAACGACGCAATAGGATGACGTCATGCTGGTCCCCGTATCTTTTTTTTCATTTTTATTGACCTACTTTCGTTGTCAAATTTATTGCCGCTGACTGAATTGACATCCGGAACAGGCACTTCAACAGCACGTACTTGATGTCAAACCCCTCATGATGATATAACTATTGTATTAATAAAAAAAACTCATGTGACCTCCAGCTTGGCGCACAAAACGACGCAATAGGAAGACGTCATCCTGGTCCCCGCCGTTCCTCTGTGACGTCACCTCCCAGCTCTCCCCATTTCCTTTTAACCTCGAGCATGAGTCATCACACGGGGCATGCCGAAGTGAACGACGCAATAGGATGACGTCACTCTGCTCCCAGTGAGCTTTTGTTGAGTTATTTTTAGCCACTTTCGTTTTTAAGTTATTATACTAAATGAGTTGACATCCGGGACTGTTATTTGGCAAAGCACGTATTCCAGGTCGAACCCTGCATGATCATATAACTTTCATGTCAATTTAAAATTTCGTGTGACCTCCAGCTCGGTGGGGAAATTCTGCCCTTTGCACATCGTCTCTAAAGCCAACGGCCTTCGCCGTGGCTAAAAACTTGATCAGCTAATTTTTTTTCTTGTCGTATTAACTTAAAACTATTGTTCCATTATTGAAAATATTTGAGTCCTCGATATTGACCATATATAATACCATTGAGGCAATCAGTAAATCAGTTGAACCAACCAATCCATTAACTCAAAGACACTCAAATCGTTATTAAATGACCTGAATAAATACAAGCACGTCTTTTGTACAGAAATTCAGAAATGCACTACATCACAAGAAAATTCAAGTTGTGGACATATATCCTTTTCAAGATATGTTCAAAAAGTAGCATGTAGATCTTGCTGCAACCATGAAGATTCCCGAGACGGTATACTCCAAGGTGGTAATGAGAAATGCAACAGCTGCTCCTTGCTTGAAACACCTAAAATATCCAATGTGATAACGAAACAGTCTCCGCCTTGTTAGCAACTTGACTTCACGTCGTTTTCTGAATTCCTTTGCTAGATCATTTCTTAGATCATCCATAAGACCCCTGGAGTCCATTTCGAGTAATTCTATTGTTCTCGCAAGAAAAAACCCTCCTATGGCACAAGTGAGTGCAAGTATTGTTGAGCCCAAAGGTAAGACGAAGGAAACGTCCATGTCCATAAATTTGATAGCAAGAACTAGACATGCCACAACCGAACAAGTTCCATGTGCGGCTATTGTTGGGAAAATCCTTCGAATTTCATCAGCATACGTATTGTTCAGAAGTTCTAGTTGTACGTAGCATGCTTTTCGCTTCCTCCAGTTCAGCTTCCTTAGTGCCTTTGATCTGTTAATAGTTATTGAACAATGATAATGAGGCAAATCATAGATGTAAGTGGTCAATCTATTTCATACCTGAGAGAACGTGTGCATAGCATGACTATAATAATTGGGGCGACGATTAACCCAATGCTGACGAAACTACCAATTAAGAAACAACCGCATAAGAAGCCGTCAATGGTAATCAACAACAACGCAGGTGTGGAAACAGAGTTGTCCACCAAACTGATCAACAGAGGACTGGAAGAAAGTGTTAATGGTGACTGCTTGCTCATCATTAGTACGAGAGCTGATAATGGAGTTATTATAAATTTGTACTGGTGAGCCAAATAGAGAATTAAAAGCACAGAAGGGTTCTTTGAATACATTTTTAAGAGACTTTTCCCCGGTAGGAAATTGACTAAAAAGAGAATTTTATAACATAAATTATTAGAATGATTAGGGCTAATTTTTTTTAAAGTTGTTGTGTAAAAATTTTACCTGAAAAGGTCTTCTGTTGCAGGAAGGACTGATTGACAAACCAACTGAGGTCATGCCTCAACGTTTGGACAAGCCCAAATACATGCAAAAAAGACAATGCAGCGGATAAGCTAATTAAGTAAATAATGCCATCTACTGTGAAATAGCCATTGTTTATAGTAGAAAATCTTTGGCTTAAGCCAAGTGCTAAGTGGAACAAAACCCTAATAATGCCGAGAAATAAAAGTGAACGAGGAATGTTTAAATGTAGCCCTTCTGAACCAATTAATTTCAAGTCATCCACTTTTTCCAGCTCTGCTGGTATTATTTGGATAGGGCATACAAATAGTTTGCCCGCAGTTTGGACATCCTTCAAGGCAGACAAAAGAAAATAATTGATCGGGTCTTTGCGAATAAGTTGAATTTTGTGCACAAATTTTCTACGCCAAGACAATGCGTAAATTTGGAGGCATTTGACAAGTTTGGTCACTGAATGAGCCATAGTTCTTTGGATATAACCCCTTTGAGTTGTTTTGAGAGGAAGGAGTTAACCTGAAATTTTATGTAAAACTGGCTCTACGTGTCTAAGCGTACGTGTGCTTGAGGCAGAGATCAATTTCTGTAATAGTTGAAAACTCGTCGAAATTGATAGCGATATTAAATTCAATGCAATTATTTTATGATCGCTGAGTAAGTAGTAAGCTCTTAAATTGATATCTGCAAAGAGTATTTTTTTGCAAATACTGTCCACTTAGCACAAATTAATTTATCTAAGCACACAAAATTGCTCACATGCGCTGTATTATTAATTTTCTAGTACAGCCATTCCAGTAAACAAAATACCAAAAGCCTCATCATAGGCATCGTGGATTGGTGGGTGCCTGCGGGGCGCAACCCCCGTGGAAGGACTCTGGCGATGCTGAGGAGTAGCCGTGGGCCGTCTTAAGGGTGAGTTGACTGGGGATCCGGCTCTCCGATGGGACTGAGGGGTAGAGGAGGTGTTACAGCATTGCTGCGGGGTTGCCCCCAGGGGAGATGGGTGGTGCTCACTGTGTGGGTGTGTGGCCGGTGGACGCTGACCATGCATCCCGGTGTCATCACTTGACAGTACCTGGGGCCTGAACTCTCACTCAGTCTCACCAGGAGGGCTTGCCCGGCGGTCTAAGGGAAACTCAGTGTGTTCAGTGTGGAGCAAAGCAATAGGCATAAAAGCCTCGGCTCGACTGTACCGGCTGGAGGAAGGTGGCTCACCAGGGGACTGTCCCCATAGATTTTATTTTTTTAGGGTAAGTGCTTCGATTGTGGCACAACTTTCAGCCTTCCACGACCAACCATCCACCCAGCAGAAATGCTGGTTTTTTTGTGCATGGTGCCAATACTTTAGCCAAGGTAAAGTATATACTTCAGAATACTTTAAGTGAGAATATCTGCCAAAATTAAAATGGTGTAGATTGTTACCAAACAATCCAGATAAACGAAAAATGCTGGACCATTCATTACTTCCAAATTAATTCCTCTGCGAACACTGTATCTTGAGAATTAATTACAGAACTACCTAAATAGGACCGAGTCTAAAATAAAATTCAAAGATACAGCAAGACCTTAAAGTGAAAATTAATTTTGTATCGATTTCTTAAATATTCAGCAGTGCAGTGCAGTGAAATACGTACATTTAAATCGCTCTAAGTTTAAATTTACATTTGCACTGATGTTCTCAAAATGCCTGACGGCAGATCCGAAATCCTCTCCTCTTCGCATCGAAACCTAAAAATTTAATTTCTATATCCACTAGAAAGATTCAGACATGAAATTTTTTAATGACTGCTCGTTACTGCGACTTGAAATTTTCAATGTTTATAGCCTGCCCTGCAAAATCTGGCTTGATTGTAGGAGCTTCGTATGAGGTAAATACGAACATTTTAGAGAGGTCATTGTGTGCCCAAAGATTGCCACAGATTTCCATAGGTGCCCACTACCCACTAAGATTCCTAGCAATCTAGGGGGATTTGATTTCCACATGCAAGGAAATTGGCCGCAATTTCCATATGGGAAGATTCCTAAGTGGAACACTGGTTTTGGCCCCTCGAGTATGGATCCAGCAGATTGACCCTTGCTCTTGCCCATGTTTTTCAATTCTTGGCCTGAAATGCAGCTTCATCCTCTTGGAACTTGTATACACTTCCCATGTCAAAGATCTTGCGAATCACGTGCAAAGTTAGTCCTGAAAACCTGCCCTTTCCTTAACACAGGTGCCCGTGGACGAAATGGATACAGATTTGTTGGGGTTTTGTGTAACACCAATTTACCAGCGACTTTAGAAAATTTCTTGACTCAGTCGAAAAACCTACAGTAACGCAAACCGCACACTCGTTCACTGTAGCACAGATGCATTTCAAAAATGATTTCTTAGCACGGCGCGAAATGTTGGATTGCTTTGGAAAATGGCTTCAGGTACACCTCTGATGTGATTTCATAGAGATATTTATATAGGATG
>JAQIWI010003143.1:0-10719 GCA_034698825.1 Deuterosminthurus bicinctus
CTTTTGAATGCGGTAGTATTTTTTTGTAATTTTTATGGTGTGTGTAAACCGACCCCCCTTTGATTTAATCTTGCTCAGAATAAAGCCACATTACATTGCATTGTATAAAACCTAACTACACCAGCCCCAACCACACCTTAGTGTGCCTGGTAACTTTGCGTGAGTAAGACTTGACGTCGAACAACAATGATGGAGTCCGATAAAGTCTCTACAATTTCACGTTCTTACGGTAAAACAATTAGCGTGTTTAGGTATTTTGGCATTGTGCCTTACAAATGGTACAAACTTCATCAACGACTAAATTATCAACCATACCAGGCACACTGGGTATTATTTCTTAGGCTCCAATATTGCTCATTCAAATCTGCACGACTGGGATACATTAAGGCATGCAGGTATACAAAGGAGTAACCTTGTCAGTTTTCCTCTTCTTGATGACTGATATGTTGAGGTAATTAATCATTCTTCTACTTCAAATTCTAAAACACTTCACATTACACGAATCCCTTTATACTTCTTTTTATTTATCATACGACAGGATCATGAGGTTTAAAGTGAAAGAAAACAAAGATAACGCAAGATTTAAAGTCAAGCTCATAAAATTCAACATGGACCTGTCGATACTGGTCATATGCTTCAATGAAACACTTCGCGAATGGATGTCCGGAATAGAGTTCTTTCTAGCTGTTGATGCCATTGTGTATATTACATTAGCAGTTCTGACTGGAATGCCCCGGACGCTAATTGCATCAGCGGTGGGTTTCATTGCTCTGTTTTATACTATTTCAATGAGCGGAAATACCTTCACGTTGTCTTCACACATTATGCATGAAAAATGGTCATACGGAGAAATAACGAGAAACAACTGGTTTGAGAAGTCCCGTCGTGCATTTAGGCCTCTTCGAATCCAATTCGGCTACTTTTTCTACGCCGATAAAGGCTTAATGCTCACGGTTTTGTCTGCTGTTCTTACAAACACTGTGAATTCGCTTGTGCTCTTAAGAAATCCGTTGTAGTTGATGTCACATATTAAATAAAAACTACAGTTCGCAGTTTGTTTAGCTTTTGAAATCGACAACTGAATTAAGTTTTAAGTTTGAACAAGCCCACACACGTTTAACTCCTCTTGTAATAAACAGAGGAACATAGGGAGCAATTTTTGGCAGTAAGTCTCTAGCAACACCAGCAACTAATGCTCCAAATGACAAGAGCAGACCAATACCGGCGTACGCAAAAACCATTTTGAAGCTGGCAATGCTTTGAACGCCAGTCCTACCTGTACTATTTTGCATTACTTCCAACACAGCCTCACGTATTGGGCCTTCTGTGGCTCCCTTATATCTAGCCAGGTTTTTTTTCTTAAAAAGATTGAAAAGCAACTCCTGCACACCAGCTGCTTGAAGATGTTGAAATATTTGTCTAACCAAGCCTGCGTTAGGAGGTGAAATTAACCATTCAAAGTAGCCTAACATCATCGGCTCTTTCCCAAAATAGCAACGCTCAGTGCCTCCAATCTGGTTGACTTGGTGAACGACACTTTCAATCCAGTCATCTGTAAAAGCAGTTACTCGGTTATTGCTAGCCAGATAATGACTCCAGAATTTTTTCTCATGAAAACCCGAATCAAACAACTCCACCGTGTGCTCCAGACCGTACCAATCAAGTTTTGTTTTTCCCAATCCCGCTCCTTCAGCAATACTTCGTGGGTACAAAAGCCTGTCCCCTGCAAGTGCAACATCCTTGAAATTAATAAACGGCTCCAACCTTGTCGGTACTACTAAAAGACTTTGAACTTGACCAGAGTACAAGTAAGCTAGTATAAAACATGCAATAATCCACGAGATTAAGACAGCTGCCGCTATGAATCCTTGTTTCTTTAAAACAAATCTTGGCTGCAGCACTGAACGAATCACAACAAAGGAGGAGATGCGTCGCGAAAAATATCTCAAAGTAAGACATAATCCAAACAACGAACCAGCCATCAACTCCCACGTCCACTCATCAAACGGCTCAAAAAGCAAATATGCATTCGAGCCGTCTACCATGAAGCCCTTGCTAGGACAATGCATGAAAATTGTTCGTAACGCGGCTGACACCGCAACTTCGTGCCATTTTGGCACACTACTTTGAGCAAAAAAATCAATAATGTTACTTGCTGGGTTGGATATGTTTTCGTTGAATGGCAGCAATGTTGCGTTGAGAGTCTGCGTAACCTCTACCGCCATCTTCAAAATGGGCAAGTAATAATGTCCAGGACAAAAATATAAATGCCGCAAATCGTAGGAACGCGCTTTGGCCAGATCTCTCTCGTTTGGGAAATGGAAGTATACCTCTTCTATTAGCACGGGCCATTGCTTGTAGTTTAGTTTCCAGTTAGGCCAGAAGCTGTGGGAAATCCAAGCATCGACTCTACTAACAGTCGACTTGCTTGATATTTTTGAGATGTCCAGAGTGTGCGCAAAGCTGTCAATAATGGAATGCACTGGACAGTTGTTTACCCACAAGTCGTGGATGAATGCAATTTCCTTCATGTTTTCTCGTAGCTCAATTACAACCATGTAAGGTCTGTAGCTTTGTCCCATTCCTAGATTCCATAATAGTTCACCTTTGTTTTTTGTTAGGTTGTCTTGAAGCCAGCTGCTCGAGTTATCCATGTGAGAAAGGCAAGTTGTTAGGACGAAGTAGATCTCTTTGTCTAATTCCATTTGAAATGGCTCCAAGGCCTCCGCTGCGCTCGATAGGAGACTTGATGCGCTGAAGTCGTTGATGAGAATGTGAAGTATGCACTTGGTGTGCTGGTCGAAAACTTTGTTCACGTTTTCTTCGGTCCAGTTTGTGGTTGAAAGCAGCACAGGTTTGTCGTGGTTTTCCATTTGTAGCCCAGAATCATCGTAGTCGTGGTAGTTTGAAAGTCGAATGTGAATTACTCGTCTGCAAGTTACAGGCTCTAAATGACTCCATAGTGACAGTTCCTTGGACGTTGCAGTTGTCAGCCCTGTCAATTGAAGCCAGATTAGTGCAGAAAGGGCGTAGATTTTGCAAGTCATTCTTGTTGATTTTCAATGAGTCTTTAGAATCTTTTCAGGGTTGTGACAAGTATTAAAAAATGTTGCTGTTATGGTTGTCCAAAAATGGGAATGGTTTAGCTGTAGTCTAGTTTGACAGTGGCTAGTAGTAACTTTAAGCAGAAGACTATCATTCAATCGCTTGCGTGAATGTACACGGAAGGACGAAAACAAAACATCGGACTTTGTTCCCAAGACGATTGACACCCGGCTTCCTTGTTCTATTCCGGCAACAATTTTGTCCAACAATATTTGCTTCTCGTGGCACTATTTTATAAACACGGAACAGTTGAACATGCAAATTCTGACTTGATTTACATGAAAGCCGACCATTGGTATTAAGAACGACATCTTTATTAACAATGCTCAACTTCACGGACTCTCAGTGAGCACCACTTTGAAGTCTTGAGAAGACAGTATCAAGCCGGGAGATGGATCCAGTGTCGCATCTTTACTCTCATTAGCGAGGTGAATAGAAAACTTGTGGTAAATATTCGTAAAATAAAGGAACAGCGTTTCCAATGCTTCCCCAAGGCAGCCTCTCTTTCCCACTGAAAACGGCATCCATGCATCTGTGTATGCTTTGTAAATGCAGAATCACAAGTATTTCAGAGTTACAAGGTGAATTGGGAATTGAGCTGACACAAACATGCCCTTGTTTGTGACTCAACGGATGAGTTGCCATCCCGAGAAGGCGTAGTAGACGACCATGATTGCGAAAATTCTCCTGTGAACCAATGTTTTAAATCCTGTTGGGAGGAAAGTGATGCTGCAAGATTTGATGTCAACCTCTGAGGGGTGAAAGCAGAAGATCGAGAACATTCGGAAGAGGAGAAAATTAAGACGCAAATCTGCACTAGTGACCATATTGGTGATATGTTTTTTTTTTAAATTAAATCACAAATTCGTTTTTGTGAGAAAATGAAAGATATTTTGTTGATATTTTACTTACTCGAATCAGTTGGGTAGGTCAGGGATAATAAATGTTTGAATTTTGTAGCGCAAACTTGTGCTGTACAGTCATTTGACCGATGTATTTATGAAGTCTCCTCACTTGGTTTGTCAGAAAGAAACTGACAAGCCCCACCGAGAGCACGTCCTCAGGAGCCTTCAACGGCGTGACTTAGTTATATCCTATTAGAGTAGTTGTCCTTGTTCATAACACCTTTTACAGGATTGTTAGCACACGAGGCACTTCGTATGTTGACGTAACAAATTTTACAGTTAATGACAAATTCAATTGCCGTAACGGACAGTTGACTTGTGCATCCACTGTCCTGGGTAAGCCAACTAAAGAGCTGATGGTCATGTATCCCATTAAAATTCTTGTTGGGTGTCAAGTCAAGACGGAGACAAGGCACCTTTGACCTTTCGTACCGTTTATCAATTTTAAAAATCAAACATCAATTAAAATCGTAAGAGGTTTGAACAAAGCTCTGCAAAATTGAAATATAATTGACAACATTATTCTGTTGTTCATCGATGATGCGACATGGCTTTTACATGAATATCAGAGGTGACCTCTATGTCGCTTTGGATGGCATAATTAATACCAAAAAGCGTGACGTACAAACATCGTGCTTTTGGCAAGCCCATTTTTTAAGAAGGATCGGGCAGGCTATTTCATTATTACACTTGTGTTTTTATCAGTTAGCACCAGACCACCCAAATCGTCAGTATCACATGTTAGAAGTGGAGTGAAAAGAACGCATTCAACCTGGACTATGTTACATGACGAAGACTGGCGAGCTTCAGAAAAGCTGCAATAAAAACATTGCGTACCATGCGCAGCACAACAGGCAAAACTACTTGCACGGGACATCGCTCATTGATCATAACAAGAAGAGACAGCAAGGCACCAATACCAAGTAACTGAAAAGCTGGACTTAAGTTATCCACGGTGATTGCATCCCACGAAGTTTTGTCAGTCAGTAAAGGTTCAAAGTCTTGCCATATAACTGCGAGGTGTGCTTTCCTTATCCAAGTTTTCTCGGCACCTGCTCTCAGGCTTATTGATCAGTTGACCGATTTAGCTGTTATGATGTTCTGCCAATACTTTTATATTCGAGACTCGTATATATTCGCTAAACACAGTTTGAAAAGTGGCAACAGGGAATTAGAAAACACGCCAATAGACGATCGTTTTGTAAAAAACGGTAAGTAACCACCACGTACAGCCCGTATCTTACTGCCGTTCATTGTAATACTCGCTATTTCTTCCGCCTTGACTTTCCATGTTGAGTCCGCGTAAGCATACAATACCCGCGAGCTGTTGTTTTTGCCGCTAGTAAGCAAAGCAGTGGTCTTGTGCATGAGAGTTACCTTCTTATGTAATCGCTGCAAAGTGAGCTTGTGTGAAATGTTATGGCCATCAAACTCAATTAAATACTCTTCAATTTCACTATGCAAGAGTAACTTTGTCGAATAGATGCCATTTACGTACGACACAAAGCCTGTTGAAGTAAAAACAGGGCACTCCACCAGCGACAGCTCGCGCATATCACGAGGAACTGACAGTAGAGAGGGTGATGTGAGCTCACTCACCATGTTCCCACGAGCAACATAGCTCCAAATGACCATAAAGTAATTACCATGAGAATCTGCCTGTTTGTAGCCCGTATTACTTGAGAGTACTCATAGAATCGCTCAATTAGCAGCATGAGGACAACTGCAGCGGATGCTTTCAGTTTGTTCCAAAGAGATGTCCCTGGTACTGTAGCCATCGCAGCTATTGCAACTGTCATGAACATGCAGACTACTATCATGGTAACCCAAGTAGACGGGTCGTAAGCTTGCAGAAAGGCTCGCAAACCTATCTTGTCCGTTTCAACGATGCAAATGAACATGAATTCAGAATAGTAATTTGAGTAGCTAACTAGATCCAAACGTAGGTTGGCATTTCTTTCAATCATTTCGAAATAGTGAATCGAATCGAAATCTGGGAATACATTCCCGACAATATTTCCCGTGCATCGATTGTTGAATTGATCGCAAAATGTTAAGTTGAAATGCTCAACAAGCAAGTTCATGATGCATTCATTCGGAGTCAAGGTGTATTTCGAGGTGACATTACAGAATTCCTGAGGTCCATGAATCAAAGTCGTCCTTCAAGACCCAGTCAAAAATGAAGATCGTGCAGCTTTCAAATGAATACACCAGCTGTTTTGTGGTAGATGTTAAAGATTTTTCATAGTTCTGCGGTTCAAGTCTGATCCAGTTGCTAGCTGAAATTAGCATAAGAGCAGCAGCAGAACATATGAAAATAATGAGAACCTTTCCAACTCTGGCCATCTTACTGAATGCCACCTTTTAGTTAGCACAGACAAACTTTTAAGCAGAGACTTACTTTTTCAGCACCAAACGATTAGGTGCCATTACTTCCAAGTTTATTTGTAGTGAGGCTTTGCCAAGTGGTACGAGGCTCTCGAAAATTAAAATTTATAATAATAGTTTGCTTAGTTCCTCATTATTTTTTTTAACTGTATTTGAGTTCTCACTTCAGTATCTAATTAAAATTCATACGAATTAAGTCTTAAAACTACTAGAAACACAAAAAAGTTAGCGATGTTTTCAAATTAAAACCTGAAGAGCAATTTGCACGTGTCGTCTACATTTTAAAAGTAACAAGTCGGGTCATCAACAGTGCTGAACGTAATAATTTTTCATTTATTTTGAACATGTTCGATCATTAAAAACTTGCTCTATCAAGTGACTTACGGGAAGCCTAAACTTCAACTGCCTGTTCGGCTCAACAGCTACAATCGATTTCGCTCTATTGACAAAGCTTTTTAGTACGTCCAGTAGCCAATCTAACGAACTTGTAGTAATGGCAAGAGGCAAAAATCTCCCAGTCGCTGCGTGTCACACTACAAAAGCAACAAGATATTGAAATACGACGTTACCCTTCGTAGAAATCCACAGTCAGTCAGTGAGTCTTTTTGTAATTGAACTACATCATAAGCAATGCTAACGGATTCCCACGCAGTGGAGGAAAGCAATAATAAAACGGAAGTGTTCGCCCATAATTTAAAACTCGAGTAGATGCTAAGAATAGACCAGAGTCACCCAAGCTTTTCACAAATGTTTAGCTTAAAATGATTAAATACATACGATATACATCCAAAATCCAAAAGCATCGCATAATATAATAGCAAGTCCTTGTCGTACATGGTCAGCTACACTGTGCTGGGTACTTGATGATGGCCAAACATTTCAAATCCCATCTACTAGCAAGATAAGAATAACGCAGGTTTAGGATTTCAAAAATTTTCCCCACAATGTTATAACTGACTTTCCACACGACTTTAGAGCTGACTTTCTGTATGATTTTATAACAGACTTTTCGCAAGATTTTAGCATTAACTTTCCGTACCATTTTAGAAGTGACTTTCCACACGATTTCAGAACTGGCTTTCCACACAATTTCAGAACTGACTTTTCGCACGATTTTATAACTGACTTTCCGCAATATTTGAGACACCACTTTAAGGACGAAATTAACCAACCTGTGTGAAACCAACATCAGAAAAATTGAGAAGAAATCGTAGGCAATCTGTGAATCTGGATTTCCCACATTCAAGTTCTAAAATCGTGCGGAACATCAGTTATAAAATCGTGCGGAAAGTCAGTTATAAAATCCCCCTAAACCAAGACCTGGCAAAAATAAAGGTAATATTTCAGGTCGCAGAGCCTGACAGTGACAGTGGGACTGATTGATTTTTGCTGATGTCCGTTCGTACAATTTGTCAAGAGCTGTTCTATTTTTCCGTTCCATTTAGTCCCTCACTTGATCGTTATCGTCAGTCATCAGCAGAGCGCAGTGGCCTCGGCAGCTCCATCGTCATGGGGGGGACAAATTTCAACGTACAATTTAGGTATTTTAAAGGCGTTTCACTGCGAAAACTAGCGTTCCTAAATTCTTGTGTTTTGTTGTTCACAAGTTACCCTACTGTGAAGATCTACAATTCTCATCTCCGCTAGATACACAAAGAAGGTGGCTCAATCTCGCCTGGCACATTGTGGATCGATAATAATAATGAATTACTGTTAACGAAGTGGGCTGACAAATGTGGCATCCGCCTTCGATAAGTTGCTGACGCGGATACTCATACAATGTGTCACCTATTCGCATTCAAATGGGCTTCAGTATGATACGACGCGCAGCCTATTACCCACAAAGTGGGGATACGTGGATGCGTCAACGATTTACTTTGGCTTGCCGCATGCAAGAAATGATTTTTCATCGAATCATGACATTTGCCCAAGACAGGAAGCTGGTGGCAGAACCACACGGATTTAAACAACTTGATGGTGCGAGTTTACCTGTCCCACATAATTCCGATTTCAAACTACCTCACAAACATTCAAAATAAAGGTTCCGTCCAAATATTCTGAGGCACAACTTTTCGTTTGCTTAATCATCTAGAATTTGCTATTAACGCAAGTGTTAATGAAGTCTAGAAGTTTTAAGAGCAAACCAAATCTGATTTTATAAAAAACGTGGATGCTTGAAGCAATGTAATGTGATACAAATGTCCGCTTCCCCCAATACGTGATGCCGATACTACACGCAGTGGTGCTTTAAACTGGCAAATCTTGGTTTCGCATCAAATGATGCAATAAGAAGCTTTGCAGTCAGCCATCACCTGGCCCTACTTCCAGCACCTGATATAATACGCTGCTATTCTCAATCTGCGGAATACGCCTTGACTTAATAAAATACCATTTGAAGTCACGGGAATCATGGTTGGTACAATTACATTGTTTGTCCCTACCATGAATTTTCATGGGAGGGACATGTCCCTATGACCCTACCATGTTACGAGGCCACTGCCAGAGCGACCCAAAATCAGAATAAGCAGGACACAGAAGAGGCCATTTCCGACCTATGGTCGCTATATTTAGAAAATTCTCCGTACTTTTTTACCCTTTCAGTGAAAGCAGAAGAAGCAGAATCCGAATTTAAAAGACAAATTTAGGAGAAATTTTACCAAAAAATTACAATTTTTTCATGAACTTTACCATAATTTTAGTTTTTTTTTCAAAAAAGGTGGTTTTCTTGCCATTTATTAGCCTGACTACTACCATTTTACGCAAACTTGAAGTCTAATTGGTGGTTGCACGCTGCTTAAGTATTTGTATTTTGCATGAATTTTTATTTAAATGGGCATTTTAACTTAGATGTCTTTTCGGATCATGTCCTGAATCTGACAATTTTGGCACATTTAGAGGTCACCTTTCCTCTCCATCTGAAATATTGTAACGAAGGAGGTTAGACTACAACAGCCGAATGGATTGTTGTAAATAGGTGACTAAATGAACCAGTTGCTTTAATATTGAAAAGTGTCGCTGCGCATGCGATACAAGAAGTGTTGATTATTACAATAACGATTAGGCCAAAGCTTGTTGTATTTAGACTAACAGGATTGGATTATATGTGTAGAGTAGTAATTTTACACGTGTACTGGAATAAAGAATTCAACACGAATACTGTTTGTAGCTTTAGGTTGAATAATCAATCATTATTTGCTGCAAATTTATTTGAAAAGTTCTCTTTGCCGACAAAACACACATTATTCATGTGAATATAACGAGATGCGTGGCAGCAAAGTTTGAACAAAGGGAATCATTAGAGTTTGCGTTGGCGGGCATGACGATCTCTAGTATCAAACACACTTGTGCAACACTTGTGCAACGCGTGCTTGCACAAAAATTGTAGTCAAAAGTTGTAGTCCTTTACCGTCAAATTCCCATTTGAATTTACAAACCAACACGTTTTTGACCGTTCAAATATCTGCCTGGCTTCACTGTAAGTGCACGGTTGTTTTAAGCGTTCTAAAATACTGTACAGTTGCAATGGAAAAACACCACCTATGATGCATCTGTCTTCATTCAAGACCGTTTCGCCTTTTCTGGCCATGGTTTTACTTTTTAAAACTTCACTTCTAGTAGCTTTGCCTCCAATCCCTGAAGGACAACCACAATGGCATTTCAATTCAAACTCTTTTAAAACGATTGATAAGTCGTGCATGTTTCACTTGATCGAATTTCACTCCAACTTTCCTTACACCGACATCGATCGACCATTTCAGTCGACAAAATTAAACGAAAAAGAAGCAACTGTGACATCAAAACTACGAAGTAGTTTCAAAATCAGGCATCACCATTGCTTAATTCAGTTTTTAATAACTCCTGAAACTGAACCAAAGCCGTCTGAGAAAAATTGGGTGCACCTTTACATGTATTTAAATATGATTCGCTATCAAAATACAGACTTATACCAATCCCACACCCTAGTTGTGTATCTCTCGAGCAAATTACTTATGAAAGGCCAAGAGTCATCGACAGCTTCGACGATATTTAACGAATTGCTGCGGTGGCGAAGTCTCCTCCACATAGAGCTTGCACTTCTAGCTTACGAAATTAACCGAATAAACGAGATACTTGTGACTTATGGGCTCTACCGTTGCGTTGCAGCTATTGTGTAAAATCCGATTTTAATGGATGGTACAAATTTCACTGCAGGCATCAAAGTCTTTGTTACAGTGATGTCAAACTAGCTTCAGTTAAGGCCTCTTATTCCAACAAGGATGTCTACTGGCTTCATCGAAGTCTCCCATTAGGTCAAATAAAAAGTTTACCACATTTTCACGAA
>JAQIWI010003144.1:0-10717 GCA_034698825.1 Deuterosminthurus bicinctus
CTGGGTGGGGCGATCCGTTTCAAACTTTCAGGGTCGAAGCTAGATGACATGCTCTACTTCATGTGCTAGTTTCACATATCTATCTTTAGCCGCATAGGAGATACAGGCAGTTAAGTTTTGCGGACCTTGGGGTGTTCTTATTAAAGGGCACTGACTGTAAGTAATACATCTTGTTGGGCCAAACTGGAACAAAATTCTTGAGCGTTAGAAACTTTGGAAGCATTGTCCACCAGGTGATTTTCAATTTGTTCCATGATGTCCTTATCTTCGCTGGACATAATCTTGTCAATCAATTTGGTGCCGCTTGAGCTCAATTCATAAGGAATTTTCGCTCGTTTTTCCATCTGTTGCACAGTTTGAAGTATCCAGTGCTGCATTGTTTCCTTGCAGTTTACTAAAAAAAATCAAAAGCAATGCTTTTATCATGTAAAATCTAACCGCAGCAACCACCCCAACCAATAATTTCAATGCATTTCATGGTTTACCGCAGGTCGCCGAATTCAATGGCACGTTCCTCTTCGGCCCAAGTATGAAAAGCCGAAATTAATCCCGAGTTTCCACTCTCTTCCAAGGTCTCCTTCAGGCCGGAAACCGCATCAGCACCTCCGGAGCTTGCAATCGTTACCGCATGCAGAATCATCATTTCTTTCAGTACAGAGTACCCCTCCTACAATAACAAATTGTGCACTCAATGTAACATGAAGACCTTACTCAACTTATTCATTTCATCGTGTCGAATTCCGTAAAAAAGTAAAACGAACCAAATCAGTTGATTCATCAGACAAGACTCCTTTGTCCAACAATCTGCCAAGAATTTGAAAATGATTTGTCACTTTGCTCAGTTCAGGGAGCATCCGTTGCTTGAGCCTTTGATGACTTTCATCTTGCAACAGCTTCTCTTCGCAATTCGCCATGACGAATAACTGGGAACTTGTTGAGTCAGACTAAAAATTATTTCTCAATGCCAACAGTATTTGATGTTATTAAATGTTTAAAATTGCTAGCAGGAGACTTCATTGGGAGGAAACTGCATTGAATTTAGTGCGGTTGCAAATGAGACTAGAGAGAGAGTCTTTCTTAGCTAAGTGCACACTCCCAAGGAGCCGAGCCCTTTACACTGAAAACAAATATAGATTGCCTTCTTAATGCAAAGTACCTTCAGGCGTATGTACGCATTGGAATTTTGGGAGTCACAAAATCAAGTCAGCAGGCAAGCTGAGTGACAATTAAAACCCTTTGACGAGTCTAAAATAAAATAAAGCTGGTTAAGCTAAAAATACACTTACGCCGTAGGGCCTCACCCACCCGCATATGATAAGTCAGAGCGTGCATTCTGAGACCCACACACTTCCTCACATTGGATTGAGTCTTCGTAGAAGTCCACAGGCACTTGTGCAATTTAAACTTATGATGATGAAGCCTCACGTGCCTTTTGGCTGGACAAGTTTGATGCATTAGTAAAGTTAATTCAATTCAAACAAAGACTCAATTCATTCCAACAAAATTTCATAGCGAAAACTTTAATTTGTAGTTTAGGTCACGGCAATTTATTTGATTCGTATTGAAAACAAGTAAAGTAGTCACAATACATACAAGTTAATGTTTACGAAGACACAAATAAGGCGACGTTCCACTGCTAGCAGTGGCATCCTTAGATGAACTCGAGCGAAACCAGCGGCCCTTTGCAACTAAAATGGTGACATTAGATACATTCTCAGCCACCACAAGTGGAACTGGCTTGGCAAATTTATCTTCCAAATCATATCCAGACCACATGAATAGTTTCCCACTTCGGTCTAAACTTAGAAGGTGTCCATTGATAGCGCACAGACTCACAACTGCTACCTTGTGCCCATGAATTACTCGGTGAGGAATGACCTGCTTGAAGAACTGATTAGTATTCCACATTGCAAGGACACCATTTTCGCAGCCACCAACACTATTTCCTGTAGTCGAGACTAAATCAGCGACGCTCAATGTCCTCATGTCAGCTGGTGGGTCCAACCAGCAACTCATAACACCTTCAGAAATCCCTATTGCTGATTTCGTGGAATAAACGCTGATAAGGCATCGCATATTACAAAAAGTGTATTCTGGATGTACAAAAAACCCGACTATCGACTCCTGCTCCCTGAATATTACCAACCTTTCGTTAAGAAGCTCCATTTCTGTACGAGAAATATCCACCCACCAGATTTTATCAGCGTAAGGACCTCGTATGTGAACCACCAGCGTGGACTCAACAAACTTGAGTGAATGCACGGGCTCGCCGTTTCCTAATCCAATTATGCATTTCTGTTTGACTTTCGTCGCATCAAACAAACGAATACAACCGTCAGCAGTTCCCAATACGAGAATTTCTTCGTCACTCTGCATACATGTGACATTGTCGAAACGTATTTTAAGATTAATTTTCTGTGCTTCGTCGGCACGCCAGTTCCACAGCGTTACTCCAAAGCCAGCAAAATGACCAATCATTTTCTCCCTGTCTAGTTCCAGATCAAATGTTCTCGTTTTCGAAGGCTCCGGCTGGTTGTCTAATTTTGCAAACTCCTCAAGGTTATGTAAAGGTGGAATTTGCTCCAGAGTTGCAAAATTCACACGGGTACCACCTCCTTGAATTAAGGTAATGCCAAGACTTCGGAAATGGATGGGGCAGAACTTTTTACTTGCTATTGTTGTTTCCATCCATTCAAGCGTTTCTTCCAGGATGCACTCATTGCCACTGCTTTGAAATGCGAAGACAAGAGATCCCATTGCATTCTTTGAGCACGCTACTTTAATTGCCCACTCAGTCCAAAATACCTCTTGACCTTCGAGTTGAGTTGTCTAGATTAAGAGATCAGATATCAAGTCACTGCAGCTTGTTACTGCTCTCTCATGAATTCATATGAAATGATCATAGTCCGATTAAATGTCACTCATACTCACCCATTGTGTGTCAGTCATCTTCAGCACCTTCTGATGAGCCAAACTGGCACAAAATGCGGGAACATTGGCAATCTTGGAAGCCTGGCTGACCCAACGATCTTCAAGTTCATCAATAATGTCATCCTTTATGTGAGACAGTATTTTGTCAAGCAGCTTGGGGCCAACTGAACTCGATTCCATTGAACTTCTTAGTTGGTTTTGTGGCAATTGTTTTGATGCCACAAACTGCACAGCTGCCGCTCCATAATCCGGTCGACTACAAAGACAAATGACGCCCTGACAATAATGCATTCGATGAAGTAATTACAAACATCAATTTGATTAAGTCTGGTAACCTCTGAACACCGGCTTCAGCGATTCCAGTGGCAAAATTTTCTGTCTCCAAAGTCCGAAGGGCAGAAATTAGTTGCCAGTTTTCACTTTTTTCCAGTTTCCAGTGCCTTCATCAAGCCTCCAATAGCATCAGCACCCTTTGAGCAAACTTTCGTCATGGCGTATTGAACTATCATCTCGTTGAAGGCCTTGCTGACTTCCTGGAATGAAAGTAGAAGAGCCCCAATGAAAATCATGAACGGTTTTCATAAACTGATGCATGCTGCTTTCAATCAACTATTTTTCAAGTGATATTATTGAATGCGATTGATAAGAATAATCGAACCGTGTCACTTGAATCATCACTGAGGACTCCTGCATTGAATAAATCTACAAGAAATTTGACAGGATTTGTCAAATTATTGGACTCATTGACAACACGCTGCTTGAGTTTCTCTGGAAAATCCTCCTGAGTTCCCATCAGTGTCCGGAGTGTGCTTATAAAAGATCCCATTATTAACTGAACACTGGAATTTTCGAATTTAGCTTATTATCGCACTCAACAGGCAATGAAATTTAAGAATTTATTTTTTTAAATTACAAAAACTGCCCAAGATTCCACATGAGACTGAAGGAGCAAGCAAGTTGAACTTAGTGCGATTGCAAATGAGATTGGAGCACGAGGGCGAGGTGAATTGCAACGTAGATTATACGTGATGCAAAATATGGTAATTTCCATACGACGTGCGATGTGCACATTATGTACAAGACTTGGACTTGCTTTCTATAGAGCCCAGGAGCAATTTATTCTTGTAAAGTTAACATAATCTCACGGCATGTAAAAGACGGCCTTTCCATTAAATGGAAATGTCTGAGTGAATTCATTTTGGAAGACGTGGACTCGGCTTTGGAAGGTCTATAATTGGCGTAGCGCGGCACTTAGGGCGTAATTAAATTCCGCGAAAGCCATTTCAGAAAAAAAATTAACCAGCCACAAGCCTCAAATCAGTGAAAACTGCAGTCCACATGTTGACGGTGCGATTATCTCATGGGATGATGACAAACCAGCGCTCGTGTGCCGTCATCCAAAGAAGAAAGCCACGCGTTTTTTCAGTTGTTTTTGGAAAATCAATCACCCTTCAAGGTGGTGATGATAGCTGGTGCCGATAAGGTGCCTTCTGTGTCGTCGTCTCTACAAATCCAATTCTTTGACCTCAAGCTCTAAGGGTGTATCATACTAAAGCGATTAAAATGATTGAATTTTGAAAAATGCTCCAATTTTTTCGGATAAGATTTCTAATTTCACATTGTAACTTAAATAAAATTTAAATAAGATACGTTGTTTATGACAACGAAAGTAAGCTCAAAATAAGACAATTAACCAGTACGAAGCCACAAATCAGGTAAAGCCCAAACATTGATGATGCCGTCTTTCGAAGAAGTAGACACGAACCAGCGCTCATGTGCAACCAAGCATGTCACATTGGAGAAATTTTCTGACAACACACGTGGAATGGGCACGACATGTTGATTTTGCAGATCGTGACCGGACCACAAGAGAAGTTTTCCACCTTGACATACGCTGAGCAGGTGTCCATTGATGGCGGTTAGATCAACAATGGCGCCCTGATGTCCCTTCAAACTCTTTGCTGGTTTCTGTTTTGGAAAGAAGTTACGATGCATGCTCCAGATCGCAATGACACCATCTTTACAGCCAGCAATGACAAATGGTTTTCCGCCGATTAAATCTACAACATTTAAGGTCTTGATCGATGCTGGTGCCTCCAGTGAGCATTCACGAATTTCATAGTAGTCATCGAAATCCTCTCTAACAATTTTTCCTGTTTTCGAGTCATACATTTTTACAATGTCTTCAACCCACACAAAACAGTATCTATCTTCCAAGAACCCATTAATCGCGTTCTTCGAAACATTAATCGCGTTCTTCGAACGATTGATCGCGTTGTTCGAAACATTAATCGCGTTCTTCAAAATTGATAACATCGGCCTACGATTGAGAAGCCGCATGTCTGAGCGAGAAAGCTCTATCCACCAGAGCTTGTCTTCATTACAGCTTCGCGTGAGAACTACGAGCGTGGACTCAACAAACTTGAGGGAATGCACAGGCTCCCCAAGTCTCTCCGACCATTTTTCTGCTAATGTTCCAGCATCAAACAAGTGAATCGTTCCTGCGGCAGTTCCCAACACGAGGATTTCTTCATCATAATGCAACGCCGTGAGGTCTTTGACTTTGTCAGCAAACTTGATCGTAGTTTCTTGATTTTCACGCCAGTTCCACAGCTTCACTGTACCCCCAGAGAAGCGAGCCATCATTTTCTCTTGACTAAACTTCAAAGCAAATTTTCCCTTCGTAAAGGTCTCCGGGGAGCAGTTAAAAGTTGCAACTTTCTCAAGGTCATTTAAAGGCGGAGCTTGCTCGAAGAATTGAGACATCACATGTTTTGACTTTTGCGGTTGAAGTTGATTGGGAAAAGATTTGACGGCGATTGGGTAGTTCTTTTTCGTCATTTGGGAAGTCTCGAGCCACTCCTGGGTTACTTGAAGGATGGAATCATTGCCACTGAGCTGAAATGCCAAGACAAGTGATGCAATTGCTCTCTTTGCCAATGCTACTCTTATGACCTTCTGAGCCCATTGTTCTTTGTTTGATTTCATTCCAGTTCTCTGCAAAATAACGTAGTTGGTCGTTAGAGATCAAAATGCATCCCCAACTGCAAGCTATTCCAATGTTACATGTACTCACTAGCTGTGTGTCACTCTCCTCCAGTACCTCCTGATGGGTCAAACTGGAGCAAAATTTCTGTACATTGGCAATCTTAGAAGCCTGGCCAACCCAATGACCCTCAAGTTGTTCCATGAAGTCATCATTCATACGTGAAATGATCTTGTCAGTCAGCTTGGAGCCAACTGACCACAACTCAGCTGTAATTTTGGCATGCAGAGCCGCAATTTCTGATTCTGCAGTCTGCACAACTGAATCAACTTTCTTCGGTTGACTGCAAAAGCCATACAGAACGTCCAATGAATTAACATTAAATATAAACTATGTCGTCTTTACTGGCATTTAATTTTCATTTCAATTTACAATGGATTACCTCAGGTCACCATCAGTTTCAATGGCGAATTCCTCCTGGATCCAAGACCGAAGAGCAGAAATTAATGCCAAGTTGCCACTTCCTTCCAGTGCCTCCATCAAGCCACCAATCCCATCAGCTCCTTTGGAGCACGCCAGCATTTCCGCAAGCTGCACCATCATTTCTTTCCGTCCAAAATTCTCTTCCTGAAATAAAAAATTGCACATTGAATACAAATTTGAGCTTTTAATCACCTTGCATTAGATTTTGGTCACTTTTAATACTTCAATAAAACCAACCAAGTCATTGGATCCATCGCACAACGCCCCTTTGGAGATTAATGCGGCAATAAATTTAATAGGATTTGCCACTTTACCCGATTCAAAGACAACACGCTGCTTGAATCTTTGTGGGAAATCCGGGTGAATTTCCATCAAACATTGGATTTGACCTATGAAAGATTTCCCACTGCAATCTGCCATGATGAATAACTGGAAGCTGGTCAAGTCAGGCCCGAAATCACAATGTCAAAATAATGAATTTTGAGTTTTACAAGACTCCCCAAAGTGAAGCTAAAGACTGAAGGAAAAGACTTGTGATGAAAGTGCAACGGCCCCTTTTCTTAGCCTGTACAGTTATTTGCCCTACTTTGATAAGAAAGGTCTTGACGGCTAGAATTAGAATGTAAATGTAAAACTGGCTAAGCTGAGAATGCACTGACCGTTCGGCTCTACCGTTAAGTTTGATGACAGCCAATATCATGTGCATGTTCTGTGGAGTGTATAAAGAAAACAAAGAGGATTTAATAGACTCAAATCCCCTTATGGCTGGACCCCTTCTTAAAACTGAAATTTCAAATTAAATTTAGTCAGGTCAGGTGCAGGATTCAAGCTCCTCAACAAGGCAAGGACGAGACGGGATGACGGGAAGCTTCCCTTTGCATTCACCTGCGTACTTAAATAGAAACGTGAAGGAACAACGGAGGCGTCGCCATATTGTCGCCCAGCGGACTAAATTAGAATTCACGCCAGGCCAAAAGGAAAAAGGCACGCGTTTTTCCTTCCCACTACCGCACAAACTTGCTCAGTTCACTCCAACTGAGAGTAAGGTGGACATCTCCACAAAAGGCTCCCTGAGAGCCTTTTGTGAGTAAAGATTTTGGCTTACAAGGCTTCACTTCGGTGATTTCAAGTGCAACGGAAGCCAAATACAAGCTCAGTATGTGCAATTTAATTTTATTGAACTTCCTGTCATTTTTATTTAATTTTTCTGCCGAATTCAATTGTAAAAACGATTAAAATTCTGTATTAAATTGTGTTCTAGGTTCTGGAATTTTCCAAGTCATTGCCATCCTGTACAAGACAATCGCCTGGAAGGAACGCCGTGGGAAACCGTGCACGCCAGATGGGGAGCCGAATAAAAGGAACCACCATTGTACTTTTCCAGCTCATGGCCTACTGACAGAACAAAGTTGGAGCGTTCATTCTTCTCAAGCAAGATTCTGCTACAAATGTTGAGCCACATCTCATATAATCCGCTTCTTTGAATCCTCCACGTCTTCACTATGTGCTCGTGCCATGTTTCCAAGGTGGATATTGTAAAGGAAAGATGCTTCAAGAGTTTTATAAATGGACGCAGAGGAACTTGGGAATTGCACAGTGATGCAAAATACATGGGGGTCAATATTTTCTCAAATCCATTGGTAATACTACTCTACTCAAACGGTTTAAAATTTGCTACATTAATTAATTGTAGGAAACTTATGAAACTAATATAAAATGTAAACGACCGGATTAGTAGGGGGCTTTTCTTGCACTCCAGGTCAACGGAATCGGTTCTTGTAATCCGCCTCCCTTGGGTAAGAATGTGCCAAGAGCCTTCACAGAGACTTCCTTGCCAAGATAATCCTCGTAGCTGGCCAGGGGACATTGAAAAAATTAAGGATGCATCATTTATGGGGCATTGGAGATTGATTTAGGAGCGTTGTTATCGATATGGTGATAGCGAATAAGAATACCAATAAGGAGAATTCAGTGGATGTGGAAAGAAGAGACTTGATTTGTTGCACTTTTATTTAATAAAAATCACCAAAATAACTAAACGCCGCATGCGCTACTCATGTAACATCTAAGGTTGCCTTGACGCCTCAAGTACTAAAACTTTGGGGGAACTAAATAGACACAGAGCCTCAAGTCCCACGCAAGTGCAAAGTTTTTCAAAGGTTGAGGAATCCAAAAATAAATAAGCTGGGTAAGCTGAAAATACACCCAAGCTGCTGTAGGCGTTTACCGTCAAACTTTGTCCACACAGTACCATGTCCAACTGTAACAATGTAATATAAATAAAGAGGATTTTAATAGACTATAATAGGCATATGCGCATGTGACAAGTATTTGTCTGCGGGCTTTTGTGATATGATCAAAATGATTGAATTTTAAAAAATGTTCCAATTTATTCCGATCAGATTTATAGTTTCACGGTGTAATTTAAATAAAATTTAAATACAATGTTATTTATGACAACGAAAGTAAGCTCAAAATAAGACAATTAGCCAGTACGAAGCCACAAATCAGGTAAATCCCACACGCTGATGATGCCGTCTTTTGAAGAGGTGGACACGAACCAGCGCTCATGTGCAACCCAGCATGTGACATTGAAGAAATTTTCCGCCCACACACGTGGGATCGGCTTGACATGCTCATTTTGCAGATCGTGGCCGGAACACAAAAGAAGTTTGCAGCACCTTCTGGTTGACCAAACTGGCACAACATTCTTGAACGTTATGAAGTTGTGAAGCCTTGCCAGCCAATTGACTCTCAAAGTCTTCCATGAATTCGTATTCTACATGTCCCATGATCTTGTCAATCAACTTGATTCCACTTGGATTCATTTTATTAGAACTTTTCATATTTTTCGGCAACTCTTCTGATGACAGCAGCGTCTGCGTAGTTGAAGCTTCTCCTTTTTTCTGACTACAAAAATCACAACAAAACAAATATCGTGCAGTTATGACGTGACTAAAATGTAATGACCGAATAACATAACTTCATTACCTCAGATCAACATCAGTCTCCATGCCAAAATCCTGCTGCAGCCAAGTCCGAAGAGCCAAAATTAGTTCCGAGTTTCCAGTTTTGTCTAGTGCATTCATCAAGCTGCCGATCGCATCCGCACCTTTCAAACAAGCAATCCTAAGAGCAAGCTGAGTCATCATCTCTTTAAGCTCCACAGTTGCTTCCTGAAATGGAAAACAATCACCGTTGTGAGTAAAATTATAAACCGCACAGGATCCATTTCAGGATCATATTATACGAAATTGTATTTAGTAGCGAAGCTCAAGACAATAACGAACCGAGTCATTTGATCCATGGCACAACAATCCTTCATTATATAAGTGGACAATAAGTTCAAAATGATTTGTCACAATGTTGGATGATTCCCGGACAAGTTGATGCTTGAACTTTTGTGGAAAATCCTTGTCCGTTTCATAAAGTGACTCAACATGGCCTGTCAATGACTTTAGGCTAGAATTTTCAATAACGGACTGAATGTTGCAAAAGATTTTAGTTGGCGTGTAAAGCGCGCTAGAATAAGCAGATTCTTGTCACATGAAAACTAAGTGAAGTTGTAGCTGGCCAAGTGTGAGCTCAAGATTTAAAAGGGAGAAGTGTTCAACTTGATTGGAATAGCTAAATCTTTGGGAGATTTTTAGATCTGTTTGTTCATAAGTTTCTACTCGTCCTGCAGCACATGAGTTGAGTGAAGGGAGGCTAAATGTAAGGTTGCCTTGACGCCTCACGTACTAACACTTTGGGGGAATTTAAATAGATAAAGAGCCTCAAGCCCTGTTCGTGGATACTGTTTCAAAGGTTGAGAATTCTAAAAATGAAAAAGCTCCGTAAGCTGAAAATACACCCACGCTGCTGCTGTAGGTCTTTACCGTCAGACTAGATCCGCCCAGTAGCATGCCCAACTGTAATAATGTAATTTAAATAAAGAGGATTTTAATAGATTCAAGTCCTAACCTTGTTTGACCTCAGCTTTTCGATTGAGAACTTGAAATAACTCTCTTCTAGCACAAAGTACAATGGCACTTCTTACTGATATTTTCCGAGGATTGATTGCAGCCAGGCAAGCAAAGTGACCGTCAATAAGCTTAAGGATTCTGAAAATAAAATAAGCCGGCTAAGTGGAGAATATACTGATCGTTCAGCTGTACCGTCAAGTTTCACGACTGCCAATAACATGTGCATCAGACATGTGGCCCGTGGGCTCACGGGCAGCCCGTTCAGCCCGTGGAACTTTTTTCAAAAAATTGCCCGTCAATGCCCGGCCCGTTATTTTTTTTCGCAAAAACGGGCGCCCGTGCCCGCCCGTGA
>JAQIWI010003145.1:0-10715 GCA_034698825.1 Deuterosminthurus bicinctus
TCGTATTTAATCGCACTGATTACTGTTCAAGCAATCATGTTTTACACGCTCTGTATGGGGAACGCCTACGTTCTAACCGAGGCGATGGACAACGTGCTGCAAAATATCAAGCTGGCGTCACAACATCCTAGTGGGATTCCAAGGAGAGAGCTGAAGCAAATGACTAGATCTGTGAGGACTGTGGCCCTCATGGAAGCCGGCTTCAGAGAAGTAAGTAACGACACTACTCCTGAGTTTGTTGACTTCTATGTGAACCAAGTTATCGCACTTGTGCTTACGTTTTAAAGGACTGAGTGGCTACAGTGAGGAATTATGATTTACTTTAAACATTACTTGTAGGCACTTTGCTCGACTTTATAATTAAACGGAGTCACATTTTGCACAAAGTTGTACAACATATGATGGATTAAAATTTGAATTAAAATATTAATGACTCGGTCATCATAAACGTGCTCTCATATTCTGAGTCTCTTTAACATAAAATTGCTCTGGGAATGGAATTTAATTAAAACGTTCCAGAAAGTTCTTGAGCAGATCTTAATGTCACTCTGGATGATATTTCAAATGGCTGACATGCGGGGAGCTCTCCCAGGCTAGTTAATGCACCTGAAAATATTCCATTAAAAATATTAATTCCACCACTAACCTCAGTAGCTAGACTACTAAAATTCTGATCGCCACAAAAGCTCACATCAATTCCATTCCGCTCCATTTGATAAATGGCCTTCTGTACTATATCCTCAACACATAAAAATGGGTCGTCTGGGTCGTTTGGAACAGAAGAATAAGGCGGGACATCTCACAATGTTGTTGCTATGGAATTATTACTTCACATAGCCCTCCATTATTTTCCTCAAGATCAGGCATCCGGAAAGACAGACTCGGGGAAAGATGCCATTTTCGTCCGTTTTGGCAGAAACCGCACAGTCTTCGTCTATCTCTGGCAGAACGGTTGCCGCAATGAGTATTTGCCCCTTGCAACAAACGGCTCCTTCCAAGCTGCTTCGCGTGAAGACTCTACGACCGGGTTGACGCACACAAAATTGGCTTTCGTCTTCAAATTCGCTCAAGTTTCCATTAGTTTTCCGCGTCACTGCCTGCTGTTGAGCGACACCAATTTTAAAAAATGCAGCAGCGCAAAGAAATATTACAAAGTGCAGTGAGTAGTCCATCTTGCCTCATCACTCCACGGATTCGAGATTTTCAGTTGCTTGCATGAATATTTAATCTAGAATATTTGCGTTGGAACGTGCCTCCATTATTGTAACTGTTGTAACTATTTAAATCAAGGAATAATTTCATGCTATAAAGGTGCTGGAAGAAATCGTAAAATATTTTTTCAGAGAGCTCCAACGTTTGCAAATGAAGTGCGCTTGTGAGCATTTAGATTAGTTTAGTTTTATTCAAACGCATCTGATCCTCTAGCAAACGCTCTTAAAGTAATATCCAACACGTGCATCAAATTGATTTCAAGTATAGACCATTGGTGCCCCGGATGTATTTTCTCGGTCATGCTAGGTCAATTTAAAGTAGCATTTTTCTTAGTATGAAAAAGGTGCATGACAGTTCATAAATACCACTCTCATGAAATGGCATGATGTTAGCAGGGATTAGTAACACCATATACAAGGCCAACCAATCTGCACTTAATTTCAATACTTGGGAGTTTAGATGTAAAATCGCTCTGTACTTCTTTTTATAGCATTGAAAGTAGACATCGAACAGAATGGATTCATTGATTCGTAAGCGAGTCACCATAGTTTCAATTACAGGCCCTAGACTCTGGGCCTCTTTTCCCATGAGCACATTGACATAAGGATTTTGCTAAAAGGTTTCATAACTATTAGGTATATGGCTTTTTAATCACAAGGCTTTCTAACGAATAAGATTTCTAGCAATGAATAGATGACAGCACTCATTTTAAGTCAAATTATTGTCTTACTGCCTTGTCCTTGTTCGCGGTAACATCCGACGGAAATTTTCAAGGCTAAATTCTGGGCAAATAATACCTCTGAAGAATAAATGCCTAAAATTGCTGAAAAACTGCAACCGACTTGAATAATTACATAACCTTTGAGCTTTCAAATGGAACGCAGTTACTAAGAATTCAACAGCTTGAATAAAAACCTGTGCATTTCTTCAGGTTAAAGAATACTGCTCCAAAATGCTGACTTATCAGCTCGTTCAACCCGCCTTTGCCTTTCTCAAGCTTGCATCTTGGTTTGGTGCCAATCGACTTCAAGTATCAGTTTCATCAGGAAAACTACAACCAAAGAATCACCAAGTAACATTTCAAGTTCACTCTGCATAATTAGCACTAAAGGTCATACAGCTCTCAAAGTCCCTCATCAAAGTGCTAAACTGCCTGGATGAGCGCTCGAAGTCCATTCAAAATGCGGTCATTGTCACAGTAATAACTTGCGTGGCAATGGTTGCTCTGATTTGGAGGCATGAATTCGACCAGACAATTTGCGATGTTATTCTGATGCTCCAGTCATATGCAAAAAGAAGATCAATCTTACAGCTTAAACGACAGTCAGTGTCGTAGGAGCTGTGAAAATGAAACAAGAGTTTCAAATGGCCAATGTAAAAAACTTCGAAAGAAAATATCCGATATATTCAAATATGTATTTCGACGTACGTACACTTACCTAAGAGGATTCTACAGTGAGCTGTGCCGCCTCCTACCGACTTTCACGGTCCATGAAGCACTAACATTGATCGTACCTTAAGCCATGAGTTGCATTGCCACTATCCCATACTTTTGTATCATAATTAACCAGCCAGACGCTGCCCTTTGTCTATCTCTATTAAGTTTGGAATGGAAAGAAGTGAAATGGATGCGGGCTCTAGTGATCCTTGTTGTCCTCACCACGGGCACTTTTGCCATGATGAATCTTGAGCTGGGCTTCTTTATTCCTTGGGGCTGCCCTGGCTCTGTACACGCAAGAGTTCAAAACTTTGGCAGAAAAGTCGAAGTAAGAATTAAATCGATTTGTAGACGTTGTGCTACAAAACTACAAGCGTTTTTTCTTATACCAAAAAATGCTTTAATTTAGGTTTGAATTACTTTTAAATCTTGTAGATTTTCAGGGAAAGCCATGGTGTCCTCTAGAAGCATGAAACAAATCTTGAAGGATCTACGACGTCTAGCAATCATGGTCAATCTTGGCAACCACGTTGGTTCCACCTGCTTCTACTCTGAAAAGATTATGGCCTCTACTTGTTCCGTGCTCGGAACATTCTACCTTTTCCACTTTGGTTTCACGGACCCTCTGTCATATTTAATCTCACTAATTACCGTTCAAGCAATCATGTTTTACACGCTCTGCATGGGGAACGCCTACGTGCTGCAAAATATACAGTTGGAGTCACAACATCTTGATGGGATTTTAAGGAGAGAACTTAAGCAAATGGTTAGATCTGTGTGGACTATGGCCCTTATGGAAGCCGGCTTCAGAGACATAAGTTATGATACTACGCCTGAGTTTATTGACTTCTATGTGAACCAAGTGATTGCACTTGTGCTGACATTTACAAATTCGTAGTAGTACGTATGTTCAAGCAAGTATAAGAAGGCGCATTCCATGACGAGTGCTACAGTTTAGAACATTTATTCATATGTGAATTACTGTTGGATCAATTAACAAATCATTTGCCTACAAATGTTGTTTATCTAGATTTGTATCATTCTATTAAAAGCTTTAAAAACTTTTAAAGACTTGCCCTTTAGTGACAGGGCTTTCTAACAAATGACAAAAGTTCCAGCATTACTTAATGCGACCAATTAAATTAATTAAATGAATGTTGTAGTTTAATAAAGTTGGCTTTTAGAAGTATAAGCCGACGGTAATTTCAAGGGCAAAACAGTACGCGAACAAGAGTTGTGGGGCTCGATTGTTGCCTATAACAACCGCCAGGGACTTGAGTATTGATTTCAAATAAAAACAACGTAGTTACTAAAATACAACAACTTAAAAGTTGGAACCAAATTCTCTGAATTTTCTCTTGCTAAAACAAGCTCCTCCATAATGTTGAACTTACAAATTAGTTCAGCCTACGTTTGCGTTTCTCAAGCTGTCGCCCTGGTTTGGTGCCAATTGCCAATCGACTTCAAGTATCAGCTTCATCAGGGAAACTAGAACCGAGAAATCCCCAAGTGTTTGACTTTCAAGGCTTTGGAGAAAGTAAATAAGCTAAACTGCCTGCGTATTTAGCTATGTCGTGTCCATTTAAATGTCTCTTATGGAGAATGTGGAAATGAGATGGGCATACTAGAAACCGATGATGATGTTTGGCAGAAGAAACTCATGTGACTTTTTGGGTATGGTGAAAAAAGAAAAGCAGACGGTCATAGGAGAAAACGACACGTGTGGTGTACGTGTACATACTATCAATGGTTATTCCAGTACAAAGCTTTAGATAATGCTACGCACGCGATTATCCCATTCCACAAGCTTTTATTTTCGTAAATATTTCATGTGAATTTGACTGTTGGCGCATTGTCCTGCAGCAGTGATTTTTTTCTGAGTCCCACATCTTTTTAGATCCACCGTTTCATATCAAAGTTCCCTCCCTTCTATGCGTCAATCCTGTCCGTTCAACATTTTGATTTGGTGCATTGCATATGACATCAAATAGAAGGGGTGGGCCTTGTGGGGTTATGGAGAATCTCATTTGCAAATTTAGATGTTGAAGTATACTGTCGCCTTTTGCTGCGTAATCTTCATTGTGATTGAGGTAATATACTGAAATCAGATGCACGAAATTGCTCACTTAGTCCCACATGGGATTTCCAATAGTTTTTATACTGATAAATACATTCAGGTGTTTGGCTTGACCTTTTGTCCCACCCACATTGGAAATATTCAGCGAAAGATGTCCCCATTTGTGTCCGAACATACGAATGATTTGATTAAAGTTGTACGCCTTAGCCAGGAAGAAAGGCTCGTCGTTGTTTGTTCTTCTCTGAACTTGGCTTTGCATTGCACAATATTCTCCAACGGTATTGCGAAATCATCACCATTCAGTCGAATGTCGTTGAGCTAATATTAATGGTCATTAGACAAAGAAATTAGTCCAGAGAGCAAAAGTTATTTTTAAATCCCAAAACAAACAAACGCTGGAGGGAGAAAGACCTCGTTTACGACGTACAGCCATTTCAACTTCTATGCAGAACTGCGCTGTTGGTTCACCTCTAATTAAACACAGCCCTTATTTATCATAAATGACCACTTTTAAACTGCAGTGATAAGCACGCTTCAACATACTGAATGAGCCATTCCGAATCGATATGCTAATGAACATGATAGTAAAAATTGATACTGACATACTAATTAAGTTATAATGGCAAAATCTGCTAGTATATAAAGAGAAACAGTGCGAACAAATTTTTTAAACAATTCCAACATTGGTTTGGATCATAATGGTGGCATGTTGAGCAGCGGCTTGAAAATGTTTCACTTTCGACTAGCCATTGTGAGCATTTTTTGCTTTTGGTAAGTTCAACACAAAATGGTTTTTTGCAGTAGCCACTTGTAATCTGAGAGTTAGGTTTGTCGAGATGGTAGTCAGAATTATGACATGCCACCTTTATATGGTGTAGGAGCTGCTGCCATCAAAGCTGTGCGAAAGATGACATTCCAACCATCGTAGTGTCACCGCTTTTTCCAGAAGGAGGTAAGTGGTGAAAGTCCGATGGAATGTAGCCCAAAATGTGTAGTGACGAGGTGTTGATTATTGATTTCAAATTGTTAGATGCGAGGGTGAGATCGGACGCTAACATCGGGAACGGAACAGTCTTCTCATGCCTGTCAAAAATAAGTGGTGAAGAAGGGTTATGTACATCGAAAAAGTCACTTTGTGAAAGGCAAGGAGGTAGAGTTCAGGGCCACTGTCTCTATGAGGATCGCTATCAGGGCATCTGCTGCTCGAATTTGAGTAAGGAATCCGACTAAATTGAGGGAATGTACGTTGATTGGCATAACATTTATTAAATAACTAGAGTCAAACTCAAGGATCCTGGATTCGGACGATAGCTCTGTCATTGGAGGGAATAAGTGCGTTCAGTTCTGATCTTATTCAACTTGAGAACTAGGAGAATTACCAAATTTCATTGTGTGAATGACGAAAATAGGAAAGGCATTCAAGCGAGGCACAAGAGACAATTCCAATTGCCAACACTTTCTCCGGCAGATGCCCGACCAACATTGGATAATGTCATCCCTTCAATGGCACTCTTACCGACGTTGGGCCCTGTTCCTAGTTTTCAACAGAATTCGCAACGTTTCCTACTAGATGCCCGAAAAACTGCGAGACAGTTCCACTGGCCAGCATTGCCGACCATAGGTACGTTGCCAACATTGGGTACGCTGCCGACCATAGGTACGTTGCCAACATTGGGTACACTGCCGACCATTGGTACGTTGCCAACATTGGGTACGCTGCCAACCATTGGCACGTTGCCAACATTGGGCACGCTGCCGACCATCGGTACGTTGCCAACATTGGGGACATTACCTACCTTGGGAACTTTGCCAACTACGGGTACATTTCCGACCTTGGGAACACTACCAACTACCGGTACATTACCGACCTTGGCAACACTACCAACTACGGGGACATTACCTACCTTGGAAACTTTGCCAACTACGGGTACACTGCCGACCTTGGGAACAGTGCCCACTACGGGGACATTACCTACCTTGGGAACTTTGCCAACTACGGGTACACTACCCACCTTGGGAACACTGCCCACTACGGGGACATTACCCACCTTGGGAACTTTGCCAACTACGGGTACACTGCCGACCTTGGGAACACTACCCACTACGGGGACATTACCTACCTTGGGAACTTTGCCAACTATGGGTACACTACCCACCTTGGGTACAGTGCCCACTACCGGGACATTACCCACCTTGGGAACTTTGCCTACCTTGGAAACTCTCCCAACTGTGGGCACACTACCTACATTACCGACCTTGGGAACACTACCTACCTTGGGAACTCTGCCGACGTTGGAAACTTTCCCGACTCTGGGCACGTTACCCGCATTGCCGACCATTGGTACATTACCGACATTGGGAACACTACCAACTACAGGGACATTACCTACCTTGGGAACTTTGCCAACTATCGGGACATTACCGACCTTAGGAACACTACCAACTACGGGGACATTACCCACCTTGGGAACTTTGCCAACTATCGGGACATTACCGACCTTGGGCACGTTACCCGCATTGCCGACTTTTGGTACATTACCGACCTTCGGAACACTACCAACTACAGAGACATTACCTACCTTGGGTACTTTGCCGACCTTGGAAACTCTCCCGACTACGGGAACACTACCTACCTTGGAAACTTTGCCAACTTTGGGTACATTGCCTACCTTGGGAACTTTGCCGACGTTGGAAACTTTCCCAACTGTGGGCACGTTACCCACATTGCCGACTTTTGGTACACTACCGACCTTGGGGACACTACCTACCTTGGAAACTTTGCCAACTATGGGTACATTGCCTACCTTGGAAACCTTGCCAACTTTGGGTACATTGCCAACCTTGGGAACGTTGCCGACCTTGGAAACTTTCCCGACTGTGGGCACGTTACCCACGTTGCCGACTTTTGAGACATTACCGACCTTGGGGACACTACCTACCTTGGAAACTTTGCCAACTTTGGGTACAGTGCCTACCTTGGGAACTTTGCCGACGTTGGAAACTCTCCCGACTGTGGGCACGTTACCCACATTGCCGTCTTTTGGTACATTACCGACCTTGGAAACACTACCAACTACGGGGACACTACCAACCTTGGAAACCTTGCCAACTTTGGGTACATTGCCTTCCTTGGGAACTTTGACGACCTTGGAAACCTTGCCAACTTTGGGTACATTGCCTACCTTGGGAACTTTGCCGACGTTGGAAACTTTCCCGACTGTGGGCACGTTACCCACATTGCCGACTTTTGAGACATTACCGACCTTGGGGACACTACCTACCTTGGAAACTTTGCCAACTTTGGGTACAGTGCCTACCTTAGAAACTTTGCCGACGTTGGAAACTCTCCCGACTCTGAGCACGTTACCCACATTGCCGACTATTGGTACTCGGCAAGAAGAAATGTAACCACTGAAGTGCTTGTGATCAGTGATCAGAAAGATCATTGAATTCAAGCGTTACCGCAATGTGTAATGTACATTGCGGTACCGCTTGAATTCAATGATCTTTGTAATCGAAACTCGAGTCTTCCTCCAAGCGCTTCCTAAATATATCGATATCCTTAACGTTTTCATAAATTAGGATCAGACCACTCCTTTTTATTATCACGAGTTGAATTTTTAATGCAATCGTGTAACTGTCGTGGAGATTATTTTCTAAAGCGCTGCTGTACTACTGCAATTAAACGATTTTTTAACGTAACGACGAAGATGACTGAATCAATTTAATACTGAAATTGAGCTTGATACTGGTATGCCACTAGCTCCTACTCCAGACATACCCATAGAGCCATTTAAAATGATAACTGATGAGAAACTCATGGTCGATGATTTTTGCTGAAAAACAATACAGTGTATCTCTATGTATCTTAGCTAAGCAAGCAGTCATTGAAAATTTAACTTAAAAAAATATGACGTGCCCCGCCCCACTAGAAAAGCAAATTTTAAACTACAATTTAAAATATTTTGATTGTAAACCAATAATGAAATTAATTTGTAGTGCTCGCTTAAGAGGCAAAGCCAATAAGTTCGCGAGGGTGAATAAATTTCTTTCATTCAGTCGGCATTGGCTCAAAGTTACCATGACCACGTTGTCACAGAGTTACATTCAAAGATGCTGTTCTCGAGGGGAAGAATCCCGATAGCTCTACTACTGATTCAGTAGTAATTTTGATAGTCCCACAATGTGGCTTTAGCTTGTTTTCCATATTCATTGGTCCTGGTTGGGTCGTTTTTAGGCGTGTGTATGTTGTGCATAAGCAATTATTGAAAAAATTCAATTTGCACAATCTGTTTCTTCTGCTAGGATGATGGTCAAATGCAAAGTTTGTGGCATTGTAGTGCTTAAATCTTCCCTCTGGAAACATGATGAAACTATAGTTCATTGTGGACATGCGCGTGAAACTTTGTTCCAATTGTTGAAAGTGAAACTCAGTTTCATTGGAAGTTTCACGCGCGCATCCACAAGGAAACTAGAGTTTTATAAAAAATTTCATGAAATTTTTCACGGAAAATTTGCTCGTGGACGCCTAGCTTAACAGACCAAATGGAATGCTGGCATTGTGAGAAGTTGTTCATCCAAATCAGTAAGGAGCCAGCAGCTGGAATACGAATCTGTGCATTTTCTCATGTTAAAGCAAGCTGCTCCATAATGCTGACTTACGTGCTCGTTCAATCCACCTTTGCCTCTCTCAAGCTTGCATCTAGATTGGTGCCAATTGATTTCAAGTATCAGTTTCATCAGGAAAACTTTAACCAAAGAATCTCCGAGTAATATTTGAAATTCGCTCTGCGTTATTAGCACTTAAGATCGTAATTACAGCTTTTAAGGTCCCTCATCAAGCTCCAAGTCTATCCAAAAAGCGGTCATAGTCACAATAATTACTTGCATGACAACAGTAGCTCTGATTTGGAGCCAGGAATTTGCCAAAGCAGTTTGCGATGTTATACTCCTGCTTCGACCTTTGAAAAAAAATTATCAGTCGTCCGACTTGGACGGCGGTCGGCAAAGTAGACATATTGGAAATGAAGAGGGCGTTTCACATGGACAACATGAATCACTTTGGACGAAAATATCTGGTGAATTCAATTATGAACCGTAGATGCCCCGGATGTATTTTCTCAGTCATGCTAGGTCAATTTAAAGTAGAACTTTGGTGCTTATCAAAAAGCTGCACGACAGTTCATGAATATCACTCTCATGAAAAACATAGCAGGATGTAAGCAAGGAGTAGTAACACTATATACTAGGCCAACAAATCTGCACCTAATTTCAATACTTCAGAGTTTTCATGTGAAATCGCTCTGTACTTTTTTTCGCATTAAGAGTAAATATCAAACGTAGTGGATTTTAATCGTAAGCGAGTCACCAGTTTCAGTTACAGCCCCTACACTAACAGCCTGTTTTCCCATTAGCATAATGGCTTTGATACGATTTTGCTAAAAGGTTTCAATCTATCTATTAAGTATGGCTTTTTAATCACAAAAGGTTTTCTACCGAATAAGATTTTTAGCAAGTATTAGATGATAGCACTAATCTTAAGTCAACCTATTGTCTTACTGCCTTGTCCTTGTTCGAGGTAACATCCGACTGAAAATTGCAAGGAAAAGTTGTGAGCAAATAAGACCTCTGATGACTTACATGACTAAAATTGCTGAAAAACTGCAACCGATTTGAATACTTGCATAGCCTTGTAGCTTTTAAATGGAACGCAGTTAGTAAGGAGCCAACAGCTTGAATAGAAATCTGTGCGTTTTCTCTTGTTAAAGCAAACTTCACCACAATGCTGACATACCAGCTCGTTCAACCCGCCTTTGCCTTTCTCAAGCTTTCATCTTGGTTTGGTGCCAATCGACTTCAAGTATCAGTCTCATCAGGAAAACTACAACCAAAGAATCACCGAGTAATAGTTAAAATTCACTCTGCGTTATTAGCATTTAAGGTCCTACAGCTTTCAATGTCCCTCATCAAAGTGTTGAACTGCCTGGA
>JAQIWI010003146.1:0-10713 GCA_034698825.1 Deuterosminthurus bicinctus
CAACACATCACGGGATGATTCCATTTCATCTTGAACTGAATCCGGCTACAATTCACTGGGTGTCATTCCCTTTTTCAGATGACTTCAGTCCTCTTGTTGACCTTCTTTCCCCCTTCAAATTCCACCTGAAACAATCACACAAATATTCCACTCATCAATTTTAATCATCATCTCATCGACAACATCAACAAATTATCCAACAATTACCTCTCAACTTCACCTCTCACTCATCCTCAATCTTCTTCCAACACAACAAAAATCACATCATTTCATTCAAACCCCTTTAAAATGAATTTTTAATTATTTATTTCCAAAAAATACTCAATTTCCTAAACTGCCCACTCAAACATCCAAATTTTCCAAAATTAACTCAGTCTTACCCAAAATTAACTCAGTCCTACACAAATTTAACTCAAAACTTTGGGCAGTCAAATGAAATTTCGTACCAAATTCTCGTACCCATAGAGTTGGCATTCCTTTCACCTCTTTTTCTATGCCAATCTTTCGTCCACATAGAGTTGGCATTCCTTTCGCCTCTTTTTCCATGTCAATCTTTTGTACACTCACCTTTTGTATGGTCGGTCGGAAATCCGGTATACAAACTTCACTCAAATTCCCGGGTACGACCAGTTTCGGGTACTTTCGGTTAGGCCGATGTCCAGTGGGGCAAGTCGGTCAACAAACGCGGAATCGTCACATAGTCAAGCCAATTCAAGTACGATTTTCAATTTAAATCCGAATTATATATTTCAATGTATGACCGAAACTTTGTAAAATATTATTATTGGAGTGAAATGAATCAGGGTGTTTGTTATTTGCAGAAGATGCTGTGGAGCAGGTAGGAATGGAACTGGTAAATGGAGACGACGAGTTCGCATCATGGATTGAACAAGGTCAAGATGAAGCTGACCCAATTAGTACAAATCACTTCGATGGGCAAGTTTACGCTTTAAGCACAGAGAAAGAATTCGAACAAGTATACCAAGGGAATTGTGCTGAAGAGATGGCTGTGGACGAGCCGATAGTATTTATCACTAGCCCCGCCGAAGCTCCGGAGGAGGAGGATCCATTGGCACACAATGACCCTTTGGGTCAAAGTCCTGGCGTAGTTGGCCTTACAGCGGGGTTGGGAGCAGAAGAAGAAGAACTGAATGCTGAGGACGACGAGCTGGCAAATCTAAGGATACCATCCACAGTAGAAATTACACCAGTGGCTGACCTCCCAACTGAAATCATAGTCTTGCCTGATGAGCCAGAAATTGTGGAACTGAGCTCATCAGAATCCAACTCCCCAGGAAAGGCAGATGTCATCCATGTCTACGAGGAAGAGGAAAATTTAATTATTGAGGATGCGAATCGGACGAGAATCAAACGTAAACGTATGGAGGAGCCTGAATCATCTAAAACAACGTCCAATATCACGTACACACTTGCTCCATCTTTACTTAGTGTAGCTGAAAGGCGACTTCAATTGCAACTCACCAAGTCATCCTCAGAAGGTGACCGTTTTCCTGTTAAGTGTGAATCCTCTAAAGTTTGCTCGCAATTTACATCACATGAAACAGACATAGAAATGATTGAGGAGCCACATATCAAAGATCTGAATGACCTCAGAGCCATTGTCAGTCCAATTCCTTCATCAAGTCCTCTTCCAATGCAAACTGAAGTGAAGAAAAACTTGAGAAGAAGAGAAGCTAGATGGAATGGATCCTTAAATCTCAACTGTGAAGTATCAAAGAATGACTTGCATGCGGTCAATGGGGAATTTGATGACAACAGCACAGATTTCCAGCCTTCACTGTCACCCAATGGAGACGAGGAGTGGAAAAAAACCAAAGGCAATAATAAGACTGAGAAGAATCAGAGGAAAGTAACGCGAAGTAAAGGGCGAAAATTAAAGCGGAAAGCAGAAGGAGACGAATCAGAAAAGTCGGGACAGCAATCTGTACAGATTAAGCGGAGGAGATCAGTTAAATCTGGAAGGAAATCATCAAGAGCCAAACAGCGCAGCTCCTCCACGGAGACTTCATCGGAAGCCGAAGAGAAATATTGTCAAGATGACAGTCCGGTTGAGAAGGTCCCTAGTGCATCCAGGGACTCGGACAAGTCTGATGATTATGATCCCGTCGGCGAAGATAGGAAAACAAATGGAATCCAACCTACGAGAAGGGCTAGCAGATATCGAACGCGTCAGTCTCGCACACTGCTAGCCGAATCCAAATTCCCAGAGTCCAATAAGCAAAGCAGTCGTAAAGACAGTGTAGACTCTGGAATTTCAAAAGAAAGTAGTGGCAATAATGGTTGTGGTGATGACGAGGAGGACATTCTCATTGTTGCTGATAACGTCCCGAATACTCAATCAGTTCATAAAGGGAAGACTACTACTACTACTAATACTGCTACTACTACTACTGCTACTACTACTACTCATACTGCTACTACTACTACTACTAAAAAGAAAGCAACAGACAGTAGTAGTGGTAGTAATAATAATCTTACGAATGGAAATCATACACTCGACCTCGGTCCCCCCATTTTAGAAAAGGTCCTGGCTTTGTCGTCCACAGGTGACAAAGCCAAGCAAGAGGAAGCTGAGAAGATGCCAAAGGAAGGTATTAGGAATAGTGAAAAGAAGGGCGATTCGTCCGCTGAAAACTCGTTTGAAATGCTCATGGTACTACCTTCAGATGAAGAGTTGCCGGACATAGATGACATTCCAATGCCTCCACCTCCAGTTTTTAATCCCACCACGTCGTCATCGTCATCGCAACACCAATTAACTCAACCTTCATTATCGTCATCATCATCGCATTCCCAATTAGTTGAACCTGAGCTAAATGATAACATCGTGCCTACAATTCTGACGCCTAGTGATATAGAAATGGACTCAGAATCTAAGCGGGTTAGTACTCCTCCTCCCCCTGGAGACGCTTCTTCTTCTTCTGTGGAGGCCCAATCTGTCGCTGTTGCCCCCGATGCCCCTGCAGATACCCTTGATAAAGTTAGGGATTCATTGGAGAAAAATGTGACGCCAGCTGGAGTTAAGAAACCGTATTACAATAACGAGCAGCGAAATCATCTCTATCGGGTGGGTTGTTGAGTAGTTGAATTATTTAAAGCATCTGGCCTTTAAGTATGCAAAAAATGTACGCAGTTGTGTGAAATTTCTAAAATTTATCTCGTTAATTTATAAATTCTTGTGGCATTTATGCTTGCGCAGGATGGTGCTATGCTCGCCGAGCGTGAGGATTTGAGTAATTTTGGTAGCATCAACCTCTGGAGGATGCGACTGAAAGCCAAGCTACTGCAAAAGTTCGTGCCTGGAGTCATCGACGAGAAAGATTGCCATTATTCTGTGAATATTGTGAGTTTCTATTTTTTGAGTTTCTAATCTACTGAATTGAACCAGTTGAATTGACTCATAAAGTGTGCTCATTGACCCAAATTTTGTTTTCAGTTTGTTGACTTGCCATTGCTAGACGAAGATTTTTATGCCAAGTATCAGCCGGTGATATTTGACTTTCTCGTGGATAATAAGGAGGGTGCTGTGGGGAAGTACTACAATATCCGCGGCTGTATACCGTAAGTTGTATGAAGTTCTATTACAAAATAAATTAATTTAGTTTCCTTTGGACAGTGCAAGGGAGTAGAATACCTTAGCGAGTTATTATAATGAGAGGTACATATCAAATTTGGGACACTTTTCAGGGTCATGGGCTACCTTTCAGCAACAGATCAACTCTACGATGACTTCCGCTTGTTCCTCAAGTTCATGACACTGCGAGCTTTAACTGACCACAAAAAGTTGACGAATGAGATGGAATTGCGCGAGAGTGAGTCCATTTTAAGCTTTCTGGCTTCTTGAGGATGCAATGTAAAAGTTTATTTGATGACAGATATTGGAGCAGCAGCTGTGACAGCAGTCGAAAACATTGAGAATCACCTCGCAAGTACAATAGAAGGTATCATGTTTCGCAATCAGTGGCCTAAGGATGTTATGGTGAGTTTACATAAGCTTTAGACTTTATAGCTTCTAAAGAGTTGAAAGGTACGAGCTTATTGCTTTCTTCTCTTCCAGTACTGCATTTTAGACTACCCAAAGATGAAATTGACCAGGACAGGGCTGAATAAGAATGCTTTGTGTGAGCCCTGTCGTCGATTAGGGAAGGAAGGGAAGGCTGCATATAAAATAGTTCTTCATGGACCGTGCTATGATCCTGATACACTTGGGGTGATGGAAAAGCGAAGAGGAAGTTATCTGGTGAGACTTGGAGATGATTGAGACTAAGAATGTGTAAAATGTACACAAATTGAATGCTAATTTCGTTGGTACTTTCCAGGACTATAATTACTGCAATGGGTGTCCACAATCTCTACGAGCTTTACACCGTCTTATTCATTACAAATATTGGATATTCATAACGATTCGGATGGAATTGAAGTTGTTGTATGAAACGGCGGAAGCTGGTCATAGGTTCGACACGCAGCAAATCTTCAACCACATCACCGGTGATTATGAGTGGATCAAGAGGGTAAGTAGAGGATGTTGTCATTCTTGGAGGAGGCAAGTGACTAAAAATCGTATTACTTCAGATGTTCTACGAATTCCAAACAACCTCGGCGGAAGGTCTCTGTGCCAAAGACAGGACGGACAAGGCAGAAAGAGGTGCAGTGAAGAAGAAACGGGAAGAAAATGTTGTGAAACTGCCACGGGGTAGGCCAAAGAGCCTCTCTTCCATCAACAAATCTCGTCGCCCAAAATTCATTTCTACTGCTTCCAAAATTCCAAAAAATGGTGTCATCAGTCACCAAAACAACAGTCAAGATGTTTCAGCCGTCTCGAATTCTTCTTTAACCGCACCAGATGTTTCTTCAACAGTTTCACATGTTTCCCCAACTGCTTCAAATCTTTCTCCTACTGTTTCAAATTTTCCTCCTATTGTTTCATATCTTTCTCCTACTGTTCCAAATCTTTCTCCAGCTGCTTCAAATGCCTCTCCAAATGTTTCAAATACTTCAAGTGTTGTTTCACCACTAGTACGGCAGTGTGACATAGCTATGGTAGCTGCAGTGGACATGGAAACAGAGCCTGAAATGCCCAAGATTGATCTGTGTAGCTATGCTACTCCGATGGACACGACTGGTCCGACGGACGAACTGCCTGATGAGCCTCCTCAAGTCACTCAAGTTGATGTAGTGCCATAACAATTGACTGTCCTTGTTGTGTATAGTTTTGCCTGCAGTCGTTCGTGCAGTGTGAAAGGCCAGTCATAGCCCATATTCCTCCCCCAGAATATAAAAGCAGTCATATGAATGAATGTCCTACCAACGAAATAGTTGCTAGGACATTAGTTGTGAAATGGAATCGTCGTGGAAGATACAAAAATGTTATCAAAGGACCCATGAAAAGGAGTTTTAGGGATGTCTCTTGCATGGAATCTGAATTCAGAATGTCTTCTCCAGATTCTAGTGGATTTTTGTAGCCTTTGTGAACAAGATTTTGTACACAGTTATTTTTAAGTCTTTTTGTACTAATGCCCAACGCTCTGTACAGTGTATTTTTGTACCATTGATGCGGCTGCTGCTGCTGTTATTAGGAATGAACTTTGCTGTTACCATTACCATTCAAATTCTCTTTGTAAACCCTTCGTCTTCCTCTTTGTCTCCTGTGTTCACCTTTTTATCACTGATGGATCTTGGAAGCTTATTAGTCGCTTTCATAATAATAATCATGTATATCCTGACCAGCAGAAACTTAATAACTGCGCACACTTTTTCAACTGCATTTCTCCTTTTTAAAAAATAACAAACTTTGTTAACTTAAGTTTAAAGACACGACGAGTCTGACTGATTCAAAGGTCCACGGCCTTCTATATGCTTTCATATATGAGTAAATCAGTCAAGTTGAATTGAAAAATCTTTGGTGTTCTCTTTATTTTTTTTTCTTTATAGTTCTTATATAATTAAAATTGACTGCTAATGTGTGATGTATGACCTTCATGATTGATAACAGATGGCAAGTCCTCGCTCTATGAGTTCCTATGGAAATGCATACGAGAAGAGCGGCGGATGAAAACAGTTGGGGCTGTGGAGAGAGAAAGAAAGACTCTAAAAAAATTAATTCCCCAACAACAACATTTATTTTTAATTCTATTTGCTTTTAACTTTAGATTTAATTATAATTATTCTAATAATTAATTTAAGTATGAAAATTAAGAAAGGGTGAAAGAATTGTGCTTGGAAGCAGATATGAAGGGCTTTTGAGTCCCTTCTTCCGGTCTGTGAATTGTGAATCAAAGTTTTAGACGACGTCGGGTCAAAGTTCAATTGTCATTGATTGAAATACGAGGGGAATTGTGGACATCGACCTTCTTGTGATTCTGTTGGCAAGGGTGTCCCAAGTTGTCATTCAAGATGACGGGGAATATGACGAATGGAAATTCTGAGCTTGTCTTGTATTACTTTCCACGTTCATTCTATTCTCAGAAGGTGAGGTAAAAATTATGGGAAAAGTCGTTTGTCAAGTAATAATTGTGAATTGGTTTTGAAGTGAAAGGGAAGGATTGGAAGTTGGTGATGATAATTGGAATGATTTAACAGGTTGTCATGTACTTGCACGAGAAGAAATTGGCCTTCAGATCAAAGGTCGTCAATATCAACACGGGCCAGCAGTTTTCGCCAGAATTCCTGTCCATGAGTCCAAGAGGGGAGGTGCCGGTGTTGGTGGATCAAAATACTCGAACCATTCCTGATTCTCAGAAAATTATTGATTACTTGGAAGACAATTTTTCAAATGGTAAAAGAGTGATTTATGTAGAAATTATGAGGAGGAGGGTATCGGAATTGTTCACGAGATTTCATGTCATTTTGTACATGCTAGGAAATCAGAAGTTGGTACCGATTGATACTGAGCAGAAACAAAGGTGTGAACAGCTAAATAATCAGATTAACGAACTCAAAGTTGAATGTCTTACTTATGGATCGAGTGAGTTAAATTTTACTTAGACATTCAAGCTTTAATTCATATCTTGCGTTAAAATGACATATGTTCAGGTTCGTTTTATTTTTTTTGCGCTTTGTTTTCATAATTGCAGGCATGTTTGATCGTCACGATTTGGGGATCGATCCCAAGTACCCTTTCAACACACCCAAGGCCCGTCAGCAAATGCAAGGTAAATGTCACAGACTCGCGGCAAATTTATCTTCGTATCTTAGGTCCACTTTTCCATGTGAATCCAAAGTTACCAAACTTTATTCTGTTTATTTTGTGGCCATTTTTCTTGTAGACGTCGTCACACATCGAGCATCCGTTGTACGAGCTCATATGAAGGAAAATCCTCAATATGCTGATGGCTTACAGCAGAAAATCTCGGAAATTGAGGCGAACATGGTGCTTATTCGCAGTCGGGAGAAGTATGAGAGTCTTTTGCTTCAATTTGAAAAGGTTTTGGATGAATGTGAAGCGGAGTTGGCCACGCATGGTGAGGCAGTAAATAATATTTCTGCTAAGTTCCTCAAGTATTTTAATTCTAACTCGACGTCTATTTTGAAGAGGACCCAACATGGTGGCTGGTTGCTCCAACGATCACCATTGCAGATATTAGCCTCGCAATTCTCCTATATCGATTATGGCAGCTGGGTACGCTTTCTCTTAGTCAGAAAATTTAATTGTAATTCATAGAATCTAACAGTCAAACATATGGAATGATGCAGGTTTCGAGAATCGTATGTGGTTAAACAGACGGCCAATGCTCAAGTTTTACTACCAGAAGATTCAGAGGAATACAAGTTTCCAGAAAGCAATTTCCATGTCTACGGAATTCAGTATCTCTGATTTTCTCAAATCTCCGATGGGAATGACAACTGTGGGACTATTGGGAGTGACAGCGGTTGCAGCGGGTGGCTACTACGTTTGGAAGAATGTGGATCTGAGTCAATATGGATTCTTGAATATACTCGGGTTCGGCAAGAAACGTGTGCCTCCACATCTGCGGGACATACGGTTTAATTCGGCGCACAAGAGATATCCTGCCTAGTGTAATTATATTTACCGCACCACTTCCCATGTTGAGTCCCATTGTTAATAGTCGATCGAAATTCCAAATATAAGTAGACTCGAGAAAGCAATACGGTGACTCCATGATGGTGATGGTGTCGGTGCAATTGAAATTCCATCTGTGATCTGATTATTAATCAAGTGGTTAAATACAAAAAAAGTAAGTATAAAATAGAACTTGGCTGTGATATTGGACAACACAGAATTCCAAGTTATTCAGCCATGGCTCTTCGACAGGTGAGCTCGCAGAGAAATGAAAAGTAGTTGGAGATTTAGACAATCAAAAGTTGATCTAGCGAGAGTGCGGACGCCAAGTGCTTACTAGGCGATGCAAGTATCAGTCTAGTGGAAAGGTAGCTACACAATTATAATTTTCCCAAATCAGTACATGATGAAATAAATGGTTTGTGCCAATAATTTTCAAAAGAAACGATTATAACCCGTTTCAGTTTTTTATTAACCTTCTTGTACGCGCAACAACCGGTCATAACACTCAATAGTTATACGACTAACTAAGGTCTCTTGTCAACTATATGTCTAGCTCGATAAACAAACACAACAGTAGTCAGGTAGAGAGAAAGCGAAGTACATTTTTAAAACGTACGTACTTACATTTATGCACTTGAGCAGGTGGATGGACAAAGTAGTCACAAAGCTATATAGTAAGTACCGGAGAATAGGTTTTGGAGTAATCACAACAATTTTTTGAGTCCTTTTGAGAAGCATAGCAACTAAACGAAACTAGTTCTCTCCCATCGAATTATCTTCTAGCCGGTTTCTTCGGGGGTAGATGGGCATGCCCATAAAATGCGGAATATCTTTAGGCAAATTGGTTGGTGTTGGGCCGCTCACTTTAGAGGAAGTTGACTTATTGGCCAGAGGTACGGAGGGCATTGGAACAGAAGAGCCTTTGATGGGTGAGTATTTCACAAGGCCGCCAACTCCAGGCAGTCCGGGAGAGATTACAAAGTTGGACTTGTAGTAAACCCGGTAGAGAATGTACCAAGTGAGGCCAGCAATCAAAGCACCAATGACTTTTTCCAGCATCACGTGGAAATAAAGGGCCGTGGCGACCATCATCATGTCCCAAAGTATGACGAGACCGGTAAGAAAGAAGAGAAATATATTGGCCCACAGGTAATTTTGTCCGTAAGTCTCTCTTAGCTTGTCAAATTCCTCAGGAGCTAAATTATTTAGTGGTGTGTCGGAAAATGCATCTGAGGGATTGGCTAAAGAATTCTGACGTCGATTGTAATCTTCCTTGCGGATGAAGTCCTTGATGGAGTCCCATCCGAGAATTGCCTTCGCCTCTTCTGTGATGAACAGGACGCACCAAAGGAGTAAAAAGGCATGACCAGATATGTCAAAGCTTGACCATTTGCCGTTCTTCGCACCACAAGCTCTTCGTCCTTGGACTGCGTACAATGGTCCGTCCGGTGTCTTGCACTGACCCGTGGATTCTTCAATGATTCTAAATATATTCGTCCACACATACCAAACAACTGTGCCGATGGCAAGGCGACTAAATTGTCTTAACATTTTCCTCTTCTCCCCAACACAGTAGACGGCGGAGGTTAGGTACACAAAGCCTCCAACCAGCGTGAATGTCCATGCCCAGCTGAACTTGACAAAATATTGATTTGGGATATTGCCACTACTAGAAAAATATGATTTAGGGATGGGGGCATAGTCCGCTACGAGACTTGCGAAAAAGAAGAGTACGGCATAAGCAGTTAGTCGTATTTTCGGCTGCACAAACAGTATTCTCTTGCACAGGTAAACAACTACTTTTGTTAGTGTTTCTCCCACACTCGTCGGTTCAGGCAATGGCTTGGTTCCTTTGGCAGTTGCCCGGGTCACTTCTGGACCCGAGCTGAACTTCATTTGAGCAGGTAGCGACGGAGCACTAATTGAAGCTCGCTTCTTCGGACCCATCGTGTTCATCGTATACTATCCTCTCCTCCTCTCCTCTCCTCTGTTATCTTCTAAATTCAATGATGCAAGTACACTCTTGTCCACGTCCACAACAATGTGCATGCTAATGTTAAAGCCACTCGTCAAAAAAAGTTAGCTACCGACGTCTTCTTTTTTTGTCATAAAGCCGCAACACTCCTCAGTCTCTTCGTCTTCTCATATACAAAACGCCCTGAAAATTCAGATTCCAAAATTAAACATCATATACCTCATACTTCATCTATATATACACATGAACACACTACAAATTATCATCACTCTTTCTCGAGTGGGACTCAATAGACACTCCAACTATTTACAACTTCAAAATGATAACCAATCACTAAAACCACCGCATGCTAGTCTGGAGGTGGCTTATCGCTTTAAAAGTCCATTATTTAACATCCCTCGACTAAAACTGCCAAATTTAAATTAATCAACATCCACCGGCATCCCGGCATAATAGTCTCACAGTTAAAACAATACCTGTTGATATCTTCTCCAAATTTCCGGCTCCTTTCGGTCCAAAACTATCCCTTCCAAGTCAAATTTCTTATTCAGTATCCAGCTAGCAGATTTCTGAATTTTTTATGTCAGAATAATGGCAACTTTTTGTCCACTTTTCCTGCATTAAATTTTGCACACCAAACGTAGTGTAGTATGCATTTGAGTAGTTCATTTCAAGCTTCGTTCTGTAACCACAT
>JAQIWI010003147.1:0-10712 GCA_034698825.1 Deuterosminthurus bicinctus
TCGTATCATTTTGAGCTTCAAATAATAATAATATAATCTCTCCCACAGTGCAGTGGCTGGTGGTGCTACAACAGCGGGAGAGGTGCTGCTGCTGCTGGTGAATACTAAACAAAAGGTGCTCACACAAACTCACTAACACGCATACCAACTCACTAGCACATGCACCAACTCACCAACACATACACCAACTCACTAACACACACCAACTCACTAATACACACCAACTCTTTAGCACACACCAACTCACTAACTCCTACACGGACATCCACTCACTAACTCCCACACATACATGCATCCTACATGTTTGAGAGAAAGAGAAGAGAAAGGAATTGCTGACGATGAGAAAAAAAAGACAAAATGTAGAATGGCTCATTTGCTTCCATCTCACGATCACACGTGCGTATAGTCTTCAGAGTCAGTGATAAAAAAATCTAGCACATAGACAAACAAGTAAAGCTCTGGTGTTTGATGTTAGGACGGGGCTACTACTACACTACTGTAGCTTGGATTTGTCTGGTGTATATGTGGAAGAACGTAGCACAACCCCTGATTCTTTCCCCGCCAGTTGATAACAGGTCATATATATACACCACATGAAATTCTCACAGACTGAAACAAATAAGAAGAAATCCAGAGTTCTTTGTAGTTTCCACACCGGATGCTTAAATATATTAAAGATTCTGTAAGTGTACTATATACCATGATGTGTTGTACGAACAATAAGTTGTGTATAGCTCCAGTTTTACGTCTGATATTTGTCTGATTCTTGAGCAGAAATTTTCTGTCATCCTCTGTGTAATACTATAGCACACATAGGAACATCCGTTGACTCCATGCACAGATTTGCTACGGAAACGCTTATGTAATCTATTTGAGGAGGGAAGATATGGTGGAAATAGGAAGAAAGTCACATTACTTTGTGTATGAGTGTGACTGGTGGCGATAATGGAGTGGAATTTTGAAAAATATCCTCCTCTCACTATTACTACGACCTGCCTGACTTACTTTCTACCCTTCCTTACTACAGCAATCTTCTTACTATATTTATTGAGTTATTTTTTTTGTTCTGTGGGATGCGCCATTGCCTCTCTCATACTGCCGCTATAGTCCAGATTACTGTATACAGTTCCATAATGGATATGGATATGACAGCGGAAATCCTGAGTTTGTTTCTAACTCTCACCGCATTTATCCTTGTTTGCTTCTTTTCTTATATCTTTACGCTTTTGCTTCTTCATCCGTTGCCATTTTGCTCAGTTATTCCGCTTCTGCTATAATCGTAATTACGACTCATCCTTTCCTCGCTCTCACTCTACTCTGCTGCTTCTTACTAATGCGTCTCAAGTAATCCCCTCAAGCTGGTCTCTAGCTTTTCTCTCTCAGGTCACCAGAAAGAGTCGTAAAACGAGCTCAACACTCAGCCTGATTACAACAAGATTGTTCAAAAATTCATTTGTTTCCGTCCTTACATGATCTCAGAGGGAGAAGAACAGTTGGAAATTGCTCCGGGATTCATCCTCTACTACTATATTACTGATTCAGCCTCATGCTTGCTTTCTGTTCCCGAATAATGTCCTTGAGATTCACTCATAAAGTCTACCCAGGCGGAATGTAGGACGCTGAGCCCACCTCCACTTTCCTTTTCGTACTCTGTGATACGTTCCCTTTCTCTGTGCAACGGCTTATTGACTTTGTCTGGACAAAAGTTGGGCACCTCATTGTGCAGTTAAGCTTGAAAAATGATTGTGAGCGCGGAATTGTAAAGTAATGTATACAAGATTTATAGTGATGGGATTATTTAGTGGATACAAATGCTTTGATTCCTTCAAGGCGTCAGAAACATAAGAGTCTTATTCTCTTAAACGATCCGTAAAATTATACGCTTAATTTAGCTCTCTATGCTGGAAGAATGACCTAAATGAGCCATTCGCACTTTAGATGAGAACTGAGGTACATTCATCACGTTCATCGTGTGCTAGCTGGCTAGCTAATGTACCCACACTGGGGAATTTTAGATTAAGAAATCCATTAGCTTGTCGCGTGTTGTGCAATTAACTGTGCATTAAAGACCTACTAGGCGGGCGTGGGCCATATTTAAGCCTTTTAACCGACATTTTACATCCATGTGAAACTAATGGAATCAGTCATTGTACGTATGCGTTTAAGCGAGCTGGCTGGCGGTTCGTTTGTATATGAGCCTGTGTGGCGTGCTCAAGGGTGTCCGCAATGTCTTTAGTGTTTATTCCTGACTGAGTGATTGAATGAGTGAGTGAGTTTGTAAATTTCCACTGGTGAAAATTTTCCTCCATTTAGTCGATATGTACTAGCTCGTCCGTTTGTGAGGCAGAACGCTGCTGGAGGAATGCAGAACACTGCTGGAGGAATAGTGTTATAGAGCTGAAACTCTGGAAAACTGCGGCATATGCAAGCGTGCATGCTTCTGCATTGAATTGACCTGAAATCGATCCCTTCCCCCTACTTTCTCTCTCGCTTTCTCCAGTCTTTCACTCACTTTCTCCCAATTTTCTCCCTTCAGTTATACATCTCATGTCCCCACACTCATCTTTGCTGACACAGTGGAAACAAAGAGACATTTGACTTTAAAATGAATCAACTACTGCGAGCACTGCGCACTTGTGAACTCAAATTGATGCCTACAAGAAAAATAGACACTGGGGAAATGAAAATATTTCAACAAAGCTCATCTTTAGTATTCATACTCCAGGATCTACTCGCTCACTGGTTCAAGCTGAGTGTGTATGTGTGCGGGATCAAGCTTTAAGACCTGAAGGAAAATATAGGGAGCGGAGTTGAATAGTATACATGTAGTAGAAAACAGAGAGACGAAGCAGATAAAAGCCCCATGGCTTGCTTGTCTTTCACTATCAACACTGACTACTCGCAAGTGCATATTATCAGCTGTGTGTTAACATTGACAAGACCTGAGATGAGTATCTGGACGGAGTAGTAGTAGAAGAGCATGGGCATGACATATCCCGCTGTAGTATAAATTCCCTCCAGTGTTTCCAAATAGACCTGACCCTGTTCCGACTTGGCAGATCAAAGATAAACGGGGAAAAGGATGAGATGTGGAGGGGGATAGAGAGGAAGACAAACTGAAAAATCAGAAGGGTAATAGACAATGGAAAGGAGACGAGGCAGCCAAATATTTTCTTCCGTATGAAATACGAGTAGATCCATCCAGTCGAGAGATCCACGGCAAAGCATTTATTATAGACACGGCCGCCAAATATACATACAGAGGCCGAATAAACACCATGTTCTATTCCCTTCCACATGGTGGAAGAGAAACCATGCATAGGAAAATCCAATTCCATGTAGTAAACGTGTGGATTTCCAGGTCCACGGCGCCGCATTGCATTATATGAACATTGAGACAGGGAATACTTTTCCGGCTACTGCACCACCAACACCAACAACACGAGTCCTGGAGAAAGGAAAGGGAAAGCATGTGTGTGGTAATGTAAAGCTTTCACCCATAAAACCACAAGAAGTGTATGTGCATTTGAGTGTCTATGTTTGTGCACTTGAACCTCTCCTGGCTTACCAATGCTTATGACTGAGGATGTGAAATGTAAAATTGGAAAAATTGATACTACAGTACTTTCCCACAGTAGCAACAACATATTTGCATCTCTCTCGTTTCACACTAACTCACTTGTTTTACGTTAAAATGAAGCCATTTGCCCTAAGCCTCCAGCCGCGTTCAATTCCCTCCGCATACTAAAATGTAACTTACTCGGCTCATTCCTTTCTCTATACTTTGTCTGAATCTGACAGTCTCTCTCCACTTCTTCTCTATATGTGCGCCGACTTTGACATCCGGCTCATTTTTCATTACGTGGCATGAAGAAGAGTGGAAGGATTGTAGAACTTTACTAAACTGAAACAAGCCCTGCCACACAGATAGCTCAAGATCCAGGCGGGTATACTAGACAGAGAACATACGATTTGAAAGAAGGATATCTTGTCATATATTTTTCTCCCTTCGTCTTCTTCCTCTCCCATTTCACTTCCGCGTCTTTCTCAAAGAGCTTTGGCGTAACGGCGGCTTTTCTGCTATACGTGAAAGGCTTATTAATGTTATAGCTCAAGCTGGCCAGCAGTCGTCGTTCAATCTTTTGGCCTCTTCTGGGTCATGATAATAATATCAAGCTTGTCTGTATTTTGTTTCTCCCATTCTCTCGATCTACCGCTGCCTTTTTCTTATTTAATATCTTGATTTCTTGACTGAAAAAAGGAAGCTATTAAGGGAGACCTGATGTTGTAGCATGACCAGACTAATACCATGTGGCCAGAAGACCAACTGCTGTGAGTATGCGTGACTATACATAATGGTGGCCACATTGACATTTAAACGAAGCCGTGAAAATTATTCATTTCGACTCACAGTCCGACTTGTGTCAAACGGGGTTCAAACTGCCAAGTGGATGGTTGTGGTTAATGACATTTTTTGACAATATTGATCAAGATTATTGTTAGTTTGGGTGGTGATTTTGTGATTTAAAGGGTGGAGTGAGTGGAGTGATTTGGCTCTCTCACGCTAGAAACTGTTTAGCCCAGAAAATCCTCCCATTTTTCCTTCCCATAATAACTTGACAGTCTATACAGAGAGAATAGGTTCAATTATTATTCCTGTTTGGTGTTAACAATGGCTGGATCTGATTTTAGAGATACAAAGAATTGTGGTATTTCTTTCGTGTTATAATGAGAAAATTCCAAAAGAATTAAAGTCTCCAGCAAGTTGAAGTTCAACTTTGAGTAGTCGTATAGTACACGCATGGGCAAAGTGTAATGAAAATAATGGTGGCTGTAGTAAATATAGCAGACGGCAAGGATGCGACTAAAACTATTCAAGTGGAAGAGTAGCCATGGAATGAGCTTTGGAATTTTTTATATATAAAAATCTAAAGGTTTCTAGAGGTACTACAGTACCTGGTTGAGAGAAAAGAGGTCGAAGGAAGAAAAAAAACTCTCGGACGTTCAATAATGTTACTTGAGGGAATCGGCGGCCGTCCTTGGAAGAGAATAAAATTTTCTCGACTAATACTAAAACGAAAGAGGGGCAACAGACAGAGACAGGGGATATGGGAGGTGAGTAAGATAGAAGGACGTGACTTTTGTACTGAGGAAAAGTAGGTCTTACGATGGCCAAGAGTGCGATACGATTTAAAATTGGAGTAGAGAATTTTTTTTCAAACCTCCTCAATCCTCTTCCTATTTCCTTTCTAACTCTCACCTTTTTTTCCTGTCCATCTGGATGGCTATAAAGTTGCAAGCTAAGCTCTTAGCCATTGAGGGTAACCAACTGTGCTTAATGTGTCCTAAAAGTCAGGACTCCTTTGATCACATAAATACATGGATCAGCCGCGTAAGGTATTTGTTGTTGATGAGAATGAGTTGAGAAATGGACGGGGTAAGCGAGTTTTTTATCCTTTCCAAGGTTCGTTCCATTATTATGTGAAGTAAAAGCTTTTTCCTCCACTCGTGTCTTGGGTTACATGTATTTGAAATGCATGCTCGTTACAATATACTTGTGGAATCCTTTATGTTCAGTTATGGTAGACTGCATACGACCCTTTAAATTTTCTCACGGAAGTAGGTACCATTCTTGCATTGTAGAACAAGATGAATTTTGCTTGCAGTAGTTTGATCGGTTTTTGTAATATATTATTGCGTGTTGTAAATAAAAATGGGCAGCAAACTTTCTGTTCTCATTCAATTGTTTATTGTAAACTTTGTCGGGAGTAATGGAGTCAAAGTTTTTGGGTTGCTATTGTGGCTTCTTCCGCCCCTTTGCGAGCATCATACTATACACACTGTTCCCCCCGTTTTACATTCTCTGCTTGAATTGTGGAGCATTTGAGGAGTACTGTGTACATGGATGACTGAGCCGAGCATTGTGGCACAACTTTCTACTGTTTTTCCGCTTTGAATAATGTAGTCATTTTGAGGTTCGGTCTGTATCTTTACATGTATATGATCTGGAGCAGGGTGACGGTGGTAAACCCCGGTGTATTTCAAGCTTTTTGTTTCCTATAAGTTGGTCTTACTACGTCTAGAATACAAGTGAGGAGGTGGAGGACTCGGGTAAAAAGTTTCTCTATTGTCTCTCATATTCCATCTGACTGCTTCTTCTTCTGACGACAACAAAGTGGCAAATCTCGGCGGACCTTGAAGGGAGTAAAGTTGATGCTTTTGACTGTTCGTTTGTTGTGTGCACCGAAATGTAATAGTATTGGAGGATGTGCGGAGGAGGAGGACATATAGATCACTCTTCTGGCGACTCTCATATGTCACCCAGCATGAAATAAAGATAAGAAGACTGGGGATGACAAGTAGAGAAAGGCGCTGAAAGAGTTGTCTGTCTGTATAGCGCACTGTATCCCCTCTGCTCGTGCTCAACGGAAATGGGACAGGAGTCAGTCTAGCGAGTGTGTGAGAGAGTGAAAAACAAACGGGAAATTCACACCGAGTCAATGACGGATTCCACATATTTTTCACTCATACTTTCTCCTGTAGAGAAAGAAATAAACTTGCATTGAGTTCCACAGGAGTGTACATAATCGTAAATGATGACTAACATTATCTATTATTCCTTTTCTGTAACATTCATGCATTCACAAGACTACAGTGGGAATTGGAGAAGTAAATCAGTAGCAACAACTTTTTCTCCCTCCCAGTATAGTTTCTAATTAGACTTGGAATTCTGTACATTAGATGGAGAGCTTCTCAGACAAGTTAAAGGAAGAAGCAGCAGGCTGCTGGCTGACTTTGAAAATAACTTGGCTCGCAGAATGAAGATCCCTTTGAAAGACACACATTCACGCACATCAAAAGCTCTCACAAGCCCCGCATAAAGTTGCCAGATAAGGCTTTTAACCACACCCACGCTCATATTATTATCTTTGAAAGGAACATTTTCACTTAACGAGGGAGCCATACAGAGCAGCATGGACTCACTGTTGAGCAACAAGATGAGAGAAAAGAAGGACTGATGGAGGCTGTCACTTTCCTATTACATTCGCCTAATGTATGCGCTTTGTATAATGAGCGGGCTGAAAAACAGTTCGTCAACCCGCTGGATTTACATTCAGTATGGATTAGGGATCAAAGATTGCGAATTACCAAGACGAGCAGGACGATGACTGCGACAACGAGCCGGCACAGCGGCATAATAGCAACTCTCTTCTTCTGGAACTTGTCGCCCGAGCTGGTTGAGCCTTACAGGAACTGACGACTTTCTCTCCGTCTTAACGATCTGAGAATCTTAATGGGGATCTCTTTGCACATACATCCAGAGCAGCGTTGGATATTAGACGGGAATGGTAGGCGCAGTTAATGAGCCAAGAACTTAACAAGATTTAATTTTATTCAGGAAATAGAGACGGAAAAACGGGAAAATTCAACTAGGATAGCACATGTGTGTATATAGCTGCTCACGTCTACATGCTTGTACATGTTACAACATTAGAACAAGCTGGCACGTACTACAACTTTTTCAAAACACATGAGAAGTAATATAAGCCATATTATGTATACGACGTCTGCATTACGTGTATTAGAACAATAATTGTATGTGTTAATCCGGCAACTCTTTCCATTCTTTTAAACTCTGCTGCTACTAGTTATATATGTACACACGCCTATTATAATAATAATAAGGCAAGTCATTTTCCCACCCACCTCATTCGCGAGCATAAATGTCATTAAAAAAATCTCCATTATATTACCGTGAGTAAGATGAACAAGATAGCGGATGGTTCGTAGGAACGGGGCCGAGGGGAAGAATGAGGACGATCGATTTCGTTGAGGATCCAGCAAAGCGGTGATGTCCCCACACAACTCTTGATTTCAACAGATACAAGAATTGCGTTTGGACAATCAAAGCCTTGCACGGGATATGATCTTCTTCTCCAGCTACACCATAGGATCGCACAATGGGCGGCCAATCAGTGTCACCTTGGAAATCTCTCAAGAGACCAGCTGTACTCCTTCACACACTCACACTCTTCTCCACCAAATCATCCACATGATAATGACCTCCAAGGCTCCACCAAAGGGACGTCCACGAAAAGGCCATCTTCCCCCATATAGTAGCTCCCACCATAGATTTTCATTAAAAAAAACTTTTCTACCATCACTTACGTCTTGATCGCTCCCTCCATTATTCTTCTGAGTTGCACGCACGGACAAAAACTTGGCACCAGAAACAGACAGAGAAAGAGCAAGAGGAAAACAGTAGAGAGGAAACAACACAGGAATAATTTCCTTTGCACAATTCAAAACTTACAATGTCAACTTAATGATTTCTCCTTAATTAATTATTATTGTCCTTTCCTTCCTAGCTCTTCTGCTATATGAGCAGCCAAGTCATTAATAAGAGGAAACGCTTGAGCCTGCTGCGAAAATTTTATAGTACAGGAAAGACAGAGGGAGATGTTGATGATGATGATGATAATAATAAATGAAGTAGTAGCTACGAGTGGAGCAACAAGAGAGACAGAGAGATTGGAGAGATGAAAACTAAACAGTCCGTTCTCCAGGAGCTTCACAGTCCTACTGACTCTTTCTCCGTCCCACTTATACCTTTACTACTGTGATACTAGACAGAGTGAAACACTCGGGATCCTTTTACCTTTCAACTGGGCAGAATTAAAAACTTTTCACAACCATACATACACCCTCCTACCCGTCACCCATCCAGGCAGATGCTGAGGGCTTTTAGTAATGGGAACAAAAACCTAACATCCAGCTTGCTCTGTGTGTATGTATTTACTGTGTGTATGTATGTAGTACAACACTCATCTTATTAACACACACACACATTGTCCCTTCATCCGCTCTCCCACCTCTACCTTCTCCACACATGTGCACACAGATACACACATAAGAGCACTACAATAATGCGTAAATATGAGACCGTTTCCATCCATCGAATCATTGGGGTCCACAACAGGATTCGGCTACCCATAAATACGACCTATGCCACAGCATGGGCAAAGCAACAAGAGTATAAGCTTTGTATAGAAAGGGACACTGGTGAAGGGCAGCTGTAAGTGAAGCGAGTGTGAGACTGTCTGTATATGCCTAGGGACACATCTATCCATAACATAAAAGCCTCTTAGCTCTTTTATTATTGTGAAGCAACTCTTATAGCTGGAAATGTACCTCGGAGCCCAAAACCTCACACACAATCCAAGGACCCGTATGATTCAAGCCGTCAACTCTGTCCTGGCACGGACTATATGGCGAGCAAAAGTAGAAGCAGAGATACAGTTGGCCAGGTCTATTCAAAAGCTGAAAATTCATAGAATGAAATTGAGTTTAGTCATGTCTCCAGAGTCATCTCCATAATAGTCTAACCGAATAATACACAGAGTAAAGTTAACTACTATAGGGGAGCAGAGGGGAACCTGGGTTTCGTACTACTCCTGTCTACCACCATGATCATCATTGAAACCACCAGGACCCTGCATTACACATTTCAAATTGCTTTACATTCATTCTTCTTTCAAATGCTGTGGATCAATGGGTCCGTTAGACTTGCATGTACTATTCCCTATAAGCCAACAACGGAACGCAGATTGCAGCACACACACAATTTCATCCACGTAACCATGAACAGATTGCTTAGCTCTTCCTCTCCTCAAATTTTTTTTCCCTCTGAACAAAAAAAGGAGCAGGATAAAAGCAAATGAAAAGGTAAAATGTTGAACTGAGGGCTACTGCTGCGGCACAAGTAGTCGTTTGTAATGATGAGGATGAGAGTGCGAGCGGGTGAGAGTTGTCCAGGGAACCGGATGGCAGATGTTCAATGTGTGTGTGTGTGAGAGAGAGCGAGAGACCTTTGTCGCACTTGAGAGACATACGGAGAATGGAATATTGGGCTAGCTGGCAACGGACTACTAATACTCACTATACTTCCACTAGAATTATTATCACCTGGCTTTCCACACAAAACTCAAACTATCTAGAAGGCGAAAGGATTTTTTCTTCATCTCAATTCCTCCACCTCTTTTTTCCTTCCAGCTCCACCAGACGAGATCTACTTTTCCAAAGTTGAAATCTCTGGCTTGGCTATACTCTCTAAGATTACATAAGAGCCGGGACGACCGTTATCGATCTCATTACAGGATCAATAAATGGGAAAAACCACTCTTCTATCCCTGCCTCTGCCTGCCTCCGAGTACAAAAACAAACATAAGTACCAAAATAAACACACCTGCCTGTACCTTCAACATGCAAATATATATTACTTATTGGTAGGCTGAGTCAGTAATAAACCATCCAGCTCACAGTAGTATTTCATGATGAGTTACTCATGAAATTCTACTGTGAGCTGGAGGAGCAAGAGGGAAAGAAGAGCAACGGTAAGCGCATAATATACAAAAGGGATCCAGCTGGACCTGGACCTATGATGAGCCCTTACATTTTGAGCGAGGCATTACAAATTACGTCCTATATCCTTCACATTTATCCAGTTGAGCAGGAGCAGCTGCTCCGGCTCCTGCCGTTAGCTCAGCTCACATCACATGTCGCCCTTTTATCCACACACGACGGAATTTCAAGCCTTACGCCGTAACCTCCTGCCACACGCACATTTACACCCGTCCATCACTGCTGCCTCCTCTTCGTCTCCTTTTATTAACAATTTAAACCCCTCTGCTACGCTTTCTGTATGTACACTA
>JAQIWI010003148.1:0-10711 GCA_034698825.1 Deuterosminthurus bicinctus
ATAGAATCGAAAACATGGACACATTTTATTCCACTCCTTATTTAAAGTACAAACTTGAAAAATAATTCCATGACATGATTGCCATGACTAATATAGCAGCTAAAGCTGAAACAGCAATAAACACTTTGACCCTCTTCAATCTTTCATGGGTACCCTGGGAAATAGTAAAAACCTTCATCAAGTTTACTTTCAAAATGTAACAAATTCAATAGAAAATCTACCTCCAAATCGTCATCCCTATCGAATGGAACAACCGGAAGAGGAATGACCCAGAAAAGCCACACACGGGCTCCTAATATGTGCACGTGTTTATCTCTTTTTTTGATCAGTATCTGTGATATTAAGTTAAATCATGAGAAGTATAGAATCAGGAATTGAATCAACATATATCTTAAATATGCTACAATATAAAAAAGTTATACCGATGATTCAATATTGCAAGCAATGGCGAATAATGTCCAGACGCCGAAAATCCCAAGTATCAGCCAAGAGGACTTGACAGGGCCGATGAGTGCGACAGGGCTAAAAATTGACGTGGGTGACACGGATGATTGCATTGGTACAGTAAGGGCGAATTCAATTACTGCAAAATGAACAATTAAAACAAGAGTACCTTTATCATCATATATATAAATAAGATTAAAATATTATTCCTCACTTACTGAACGAAAAGAAGCACACATAGCCCCCTATGGAATGGAGAGAAATCGACTGATTCTTACGCTGCTCATTGGCAATTCGGATTCCACTTGTTATAAAAATGAGAATAAATCCGATGATTGAGAAATGTCCTATTATATTATGGATCCAGACAAGAGCTCCCTTTGACCCTGAAGATACTTTGGAGGCCAATATCCATCCCACAATTAAAAGCACAAGGGATATGCAGTTGAGTTGCATGTGAATCTATAACAAAAATCATCGATCACATTTTTTTACTTACAAAATCCGTACAACTGAAGGAAACTTGATTACCTGATACCAGACATGAAACTGCATGAGCCTTCGATGCATACAAGTTTCCTTAAGGTACCTTGCAATGTAATTCCCTCCGGGTATGGATAGCATCGTTGTCATCGTCATGACTAGCCCATGGCAAATAATTCCAGCCTAATCATACCAAATCATGTTGAATAATCTCGTTAACGAGAGTTTACAAACTATTGGCAATGTCTCAGGTCGTCACCTGGTAATTTCTCTGCCGGTGTAGTCCAACATCCATAAGCAGCGGATCAGGCCGCTTCGTTGTTACCTTTATAGCAGCCTCAGCCCCAATTCCCGGAGTCGCGGTTGGTTTATTGGTTGTTGCCGGTAAATTTGCAGTGCAATTTCCACACAAACCCGACTGGTACAACTTCATACTTCTTGTGTAATCCGAATGAGTCTGGAGGGTTTGGTAAAAGGGACTACTGTGGTAACAGTTATAGCCCAAATATGGGGCCGGGACGTAACTCGTTCCTGATGCAGACTTCTCGAAAGAACATCGGCCATAGAACCGTCTATGGCCAGCTCCTGCTATAAATCCTTCTATTAACGAAGTGCAAGTGTTCGGTAGCTGGTAATTATTTTGACTGGGATTTGAATTCCAGTGCATTTGCTTCTCCTCGGAACAGCTGAGGACCCATTCTGGGCTCTTGTCTTTGCACGATTCTGCACAAACTGGACTCTGGTGAGGTGGCGGTGCCGGATCATGACCTCCAAACACGTAGTCTTTTAATGTAATGGGAGCCGACAACGCTACTTTTCCTCTACGATCGTTAGAAATCGGCTGTGCTCCGGCACCTTCGGAACCATTTCCTTGTACAAATGACCTGCAGGAGCCCCGGATTTGACAACCATGGCAACTATATGTCAATTTTTAGTATCAAGTACATTGAAAACTGTTCAATCACCTGAAGAGAATAGCGTAATCTGTCTGTACAGAATCCTGGGAGAAAATCGGACAAAGTGGAAAGTTGAGTCGCCAATTAAAATGAACTTCAGTGAGGCCTCTGTTTGATGTAGAGTCCACTTGTGCATTCCATCCAATGGCTTGGCTCATCTAGAATGAAAACTGGATTCATTCCAAGTCAGCAAGCATGCCATATATTACGTTACTTTCACATACAACAGGAGACGGATTCTGAGCTGATAAGCACGGCTGGTAACTGTTTCGACCGAGCTGGACTTCGCTGTTCATAAAAATCCCTTTCGGACTACATTGTCCGCGGAAGCTCCCATGGAAATATTCTCCGAAAATGTGATTTCGCGTATAATTACTCGACGTGGAATTCATTTGTGCTTGCGTCACAAACCATTGAATGTCTCTATTGAATTCACCACCGCTTCCTTTCCACGTCCGAGGTCCAATTATCTTTAATCGCAGATGGAACCAGCCGAAAAGTGGAACGTTTTTGTATACCAAAGGGTAAGCTTCCAGTTCGTATGCACCAGGATAATTTTTCCCATCAGTTTTATCCGTCTCTGGTGATGCGGCATCAAGAATCCCTGTTCAATATTTCACAATTACATTTCATTCCATTGAGGCCACTGATAGATCCTGACTGCCAATAAGACACATTGTCCCTACCGTAATGAAACGATCCTTGAGCCCACTGATGCTCCAAGTAATTGAAAGCTCCTAAGCTTCGGACCCCTGCATAATATTGAATATTGTTATATCACAGTCATTTCAATTATCATGTAAAATTCATAGTACCTGATCCTTTGAAGGGTTTTTCACCACCATTCTTGAGCGCCAATTCATCGCATGTGAATCCAACGCACATTTGATACGTGGAGAGTCTGTGCAGGTCTTTTAAGTTAGTTTCTTCCTCTTTCCCAAAAGGACATTCAGCATTGGCTTGAGATGAAGGGAAATTGACGATCAATCCACTCAATCCAAAGAAAATAGCGAGGAACCCTTTGGTAATAATCGCCTCATTCATCTAAATTCCAATATTCTACTCCGCATGGGCTCACTTTTAATTAGTTACACGCTATACATTCCTAACGTACAGCAATTTTCTATGTAGTGATTGCATGACCTTCAGGAATTGCTACTAATAGTAGTACTTTAAGTAGTTGTATGTAGGAAAAAATAAACAGAATTATTTTTGTCTCCGCCATCTTTCCTTACTCGCTCCATCGCAAACATTGCCGCAAATTTCAAAGCGCTCATCATCAGTTTGAATCTCTCATTGAAAGATTCCTTCAATGGCAAATCGCCATTTCAACTTAAGTGCTCGTGTATATTGCGCAATTCCATTCCCATGTAAAAAGAAAATAATGGCTGCCATTAAATATTAACAGCGGTGAAAGAGTAAATAACAATTGAGAAAAAAGGCCAATAGTTGGTTCAATATTTCAGCGTCCCGGACAAGCAAGGTCGCTGAAGGAAGAACTAAGGAGCTTCTTCGTGATTTAAAAACCTCGTTCTTCTTGGACTGATTTCGTTCTCCAGGGTAATTTCCGGTGCAATACGCAATCTGAATATTCGTTGCAGAATTCGGCTGACTTTAGTTTTATCGTTATGACATCATATATCCTCATGTGAATTCAATATTTATTCAAACAAAATAACGTGGACCATGATCGGAATACACTTGCTTTTTTAAAAAAAATACACCCTGTCCCACTCCACAGACAATGTCCCTCATTTCATCATCACTTGTAACGATGATAATGATAATAATGCGAGCTTAAAAAATAACATGGAAAAACAAATGACTTAGTTAGTTCTTCAGAGTGTAATTAACCAGCTGATTTGCTATGTACTCTACAGTTTTCTTGGTATCCTCCGGAGCCATGATCTTCTTCTCCGCTCCAAGGAAGACTCTGAGACCGCCGTTGTAGCTAACAACGGTTAGTGAGACTCCTGTCAAAATTCATAGCATAATTACTACAATTCCCACGAGCTTGTCATACTTTTATTCTCAAAGTCAAGCATACCTTGATTGGCCAGAGGTCCTAATAGAAAACCACCCGACGTGATCTTCTCACCACTTAAAAACTTGAGGTTTTCTGGTCCAGGAAAGATGCTCATGGAGCAAGTTGTACCTTTGAGTACATTGTTGAGGATCCAGGCAATGACAGGTCGGAATAACATTCCGCCATAGAGCGATCCCAAGTAGGGCATCTGTGCTACTATCATTGTCTCAAAGGTCTTGAATTGTTTCTGAATAAATTCTAAGCGTTTCAGTGGACTAGATAAGCCTAAAGGAAGTCTCATTATGGCCGCAGTCCTGAAAATATACACAAAAGCAACAACAACAAGGCAAATTAGTTGCAATTTTACTTTTAAAAAAATAACTAAAATAACAAGCATGAGCTACATGACAATCATATTGCAACAACAAATGAACATAAAAAAACGCAACAGAATTTGATGGTGACATGCACAAAGGCTTATCCCACGTGCACATGGTAGAGCAGAGCATAGCAACATTACGCTTCACGCTCTCTTGAATATTGCAGCAACAACATGGCCATGAAACAACTTAAAAAAAATCATACGCTCACTGAATAACAGCCCCATACAATCATTAAATAACTAAAAAAAAGTAACATAATAAGTTAAATGACATGCTCACATTGAAACTCACCAATGATTAGTAAGCTTCTGGTCAGGATGTCCAGGGACCGGGAAGGACAATCCAACATGCATGGCATGTGGCATTGGGGCCCCATTCACCACAAAATGCTCTCGAATCCCACCAGCAATGGCAGCCAAAATGACTCCATTGAAGCTCCCCCCCAATTTGTTCTTCGCCTCCTTAATCTTGTTCACCGGGATACATTGAGAACAGAAGTAGTGCATATCCCTAGCCTTCTCCGCCTCCGAATCCACCCGAAAGTTCCATACATTGTTGTCAAAGTACTGATGTAAAAAGGCGACCACAACGAACATCCCGGTAAAGGGGAACGCGAGGATTTCCACCCATCGCTTCCACTCGGGCCGTCGCAAAACTGGACTTGGAAAATAGTCTCCTGTAGTAACGTTTGCCATCAACTTGGTAATACTATAGCCATCCGATAGGGCATGATGATACCGAAAGACAATCAAACTTTGACTTTTGGAAGCGCACATCTTGGTAGCAGCACCATGGAAGACCATAATCTCCCAAGGACTTCGCTCTTTCTCAAATGGCGTGCACAAAATATCATTGGCCGCCGCCACCACCGCATCCTCATCCAGCCTCTGGCCATTCTTAAGTCCGAATAAGCTCGTATCGTGCAATCTCACATGGTTCTTGATATCAAAAGTTTCATCCGCTTTCCAAATAGAAAATCCACAGAGCTGACTGATGTGCATGCGCAACTCCGGATACTTCAACTCCCCACTTTTCTCATGTCGAGCGTTGACCACATTGTCCCAGAACAGCTTCCGGTGCTCATCAATGTCAAGGAATCCATCCACAAAGTAATAAAGTAGAACACTATACAGTGGCTTATTATACAGATCGTCTGAGGCTGCCACTGAGGACATTCCACTAAGCACCGGGCCATACTTGGGATTCACTAGCGGCGCACAGTATCTCAGGATTGTATGTACGAGGAAAATCGGGAGGATAAATACACCAAATGGCACGAATAGTTCACAGATTATCACCAAACTCACTAGCCAGAGTATCTTGACAGCGTTGTACAAATACTTCTCGTGTGACCCCATCTTCTTCACAAAGAATATCTCTTGAGTTCTTTTCCCGTCGTCGTCACAGAAAAAAAATAAACACTTGAGGCTACTCGGCAAGAATCTTGAGCCTTATTACTTCAACTGGTTATTCTCATTCATAATCCCATTTGAGAAAGTGTGTGTGTAAGCGTTCACTTTGAAGGACAGATCACCCCCCGTGAAACGACTACTTTCATGCCTCGTTCAAGACTGAAGACTAAGAAGATTGTGAGGAGCTGCTCAAATGTATGTGAGGAGACCTAGTTGAGGTAAAAATTGCACTTGGTACCTCACACACGGACTCTTTCATTTAGGTGCATATCCTTCATTTAAGTTGAAATTATGGGAAAGACACCAAAGAATCCCCATGATTCTTGCATCCTCCATTCTATATGTACATTTTCTTATGATTACCAACGGCAACGGCTTCATCTCCAACAACAACACAGCTCCACTTAGCTCATAACAATTCCGACGAGGATAAACACTACAGATTTTTTTTTAACAGCAGCAGCAGCAGCATCCGAATACACGCACATATATTCAAATCCCCTCACTCCACAGTCATTATTACTTGGAAAAAAATTAAGACTGAAGCTCGAGTTATGTGAGGGAAATGGGTATACGGACGACGCTTTTTTCATTATAATTAATCACCAAAGGTGACTCTATGTGTCATGCAGTGGAAAGATGTTGCGTGTGTACATGCGTCTCACTCCTCCTCCTTTTTTTGTGCAAATTAATATTGCAAACTTTCTCACTGACCTACTGCCGAGGTTGGGTTGTTGTTGATGATGAGGGTGTGCGTGCAATATTTACAGTGACATTGTGGGATGAACTCTCAAGGGTTCAAAACAACTAGCCCTGTGAATGGCCTCTTGCCGCATCTCATATACGAAAAACAAAAACAATAACAACTTACACAAGGATCCACTTGCAAAATCCACTTGATTCTACAAACAGATTGGACGACGACAAAAACAAGAATAAAATTATAGTACTATTCTACTACTTAGTCACACATGTGATCATGCATTCCAAGATACTTCTCCTTGACTTTGGCAACTTGTCTGAGATATAAAATTAACTCATAAATGGTACAAACTATGGGCGACTTGCATAATTAATTTACTATTTTCAACAACTGAGCAGACTGAACTGTGAAGGACAACAAGTTGTAATGTTGGCAATAGACTGAGAATCTCAGACAAGCCAAATCTTGCACTTTACACTTGAATGGCACACTAACACCGTTAACACACTGTATCATTATATTGTAGGAAGCAACTGGTTCTTTGTTTTCCCAAAGTATATCTTTCTCACTTGCTACAATAATAATTCAATTCCTTGCGCATATACGTTCACTCATAAATAATTATCAATTCTTGTCCGAGATCAGGTAGGTGAATTGAGTTGCTTGTAATCTTGTTGCACTTCTTTTCCAACCTCCTTCGTCCATTGATAAAAGAATGCAGAGGCAACTTCTCGGCATACTTGCTGTCATTATCATGAAAAATTGTTGCTGATAATAAAGTTATTTGTGTTCTTCAGAACGGATGGTACCGCTGATTTCCTTTGTTCAACGGATTAAAGTTCCTGCTGCTCATGGCTCGGCCGATCAGCTCCTCTCCCACGTTTTTTTCCTGTAATTCCCACAACAGTTTTAACATGTAGTAGACAAAAGTTTTAACACGCACTTGAGACACAAAAGTTTTAAGGTGGAATTGACACACAAGTTTCCAAGTCAAACACGTAAACACAATGGTTACCTTGTCCATTAATTCCAGATGAATTCGAGCAATCTTCCTATTTTCCACGTCAGTTACAAATCCTTTAATCTTGGCCGTCAGCGACTTCCATTTGGCACAGTGACTTATGTCGCAAAAATGCATAATAACGTCCTGAGGCCAACTTGGTTCCGGACAGCTGCATCACAAACAGCATAAAACAAAATCCCGTTACGCTCACATCCGCGATAAAATCTTTCTTGAGTGCAGTCAAAAAAAAATGTTACGCAAATTACAGCAAATTAAGAGAGGCCTGAATGGCTTGAAACTTGGGCTTCATAAACTCCATTGACAACGGGCGTACCACATATGACTTGACTGAGCCTCTGTCTCCGTAATCTACGTACTCAATCTCTATCGTCTTGTCGTAATTCACACGCAGAACCCTTGCACGATACCTGAATTAATATTTACATTGCACTTAAATCTACTTTTGTACTACAGTAATGATAACAGCAGTATCGTTTCAGCGTAGGCATCCCTCACATTTTCCCATCCCAATGAAACGGTGCAGCGACAATGTCACCTGGTCTATAGCTCGCTGGCTGAGGCATCCGTCCCTTGTTGTGATAGTAACTGGTCATCGCCTCTGACAGCTTACGGAGCTCCAATGATTCTTTCCCAATAACTGGAACGATCATGAGATAAATTGATTATCAACCATGTATGTGAATCTCACACTTTTACTAATGCCATGGCTTTCACGGTCTCATTAACAAGGCGCTTCAAATAACTCACTCTGAATCCAAAACAAATTAGGATTGCACACACAGGATACAAAGACCTCCAACTTCCCATTTAGCATCAGATTCAGTTCCTTGAGGCAGTCCACATTATTGCTATCGGAATGGATACTTTCACAAGGGGAAATACTAGTTGTTGAGATGAGTGAGGCAGGTGGTGCTACTGGGTTCCTCTTCAGTGCATTCGTAGCATTATTTTTAATTTTGCGCAACCTCATAAATTCTTCAACTTGTTCCTCCACTAACTGTTCCGCCATCTCGATTTTTTCCCGAGTTCCTCTTAGTACTACAAAACGATACTCTCGTATGTCATTCATCATACCTGCATAAGCAACAAACAAACACAACAGTAGTACATATTCAATCAATTCATCAATTAAATTTCTTATCTAGACAATTAACCAAAGCTATATATGATTGTACATTTTTAGGCTTACTTTCAGTTCGAGTGAGATCGACGAAAACAGTGGCCTGAGACTTTTCCTCGATCCTTTTTATCATACTCCCATCATGACCGATAATCCTTCCCACGCATATGTTCGGTACCATAATTTCTTTACTCAAAACATCCGGTGGTAAGCACTCCAGAAATTTGTCCACCAGCGTCTTGGCCTGTGAAACTTGATCCTCTTCGCCACGTATCACACAAATTCGGTCGCCATTATCAAACACTGCAAGTTAAAACAGTGACCATAGAATGAATTTAGCGTCCTTGGATAACCATAGATGCAAATAATTACAAATCTCACCATGATCATTCAGATAAATCGCTGCATCCGAATCCTTTTTAATTTGCTTTATATTACTGCCTGATTTCCCAATAAATAGTCCAACAGAGGCCTTGGGAATCCTTATCTCCGCTTTCAGCTCAGCCTCCTTCGCAGTTCCCTTTCCATCCTCAACCGTCTGATTTGACCCCGTCGCCTCTTCGATGGCTCTCCGAAGGCTCTCTGCAGAGTTCCCGACCTCTACGATGACATGAGGTCCAGGAATGTGTCGCGATCGCGAATTCTTCGATTGTCCAATTACATTTCTCGACTCCCAATCCGGCACTAGATCGTCCCAAGTCAACAACTTACGAAAATTGAAGTAAATCCACCCTGTAGCTAGTGTTGCAAATACAACTGCGACGACGCTCAGGGCACTATCCAATAACTCTATCATTATTACCGCTCCAAACTATTTCCAGTCTTTGTAATTAATTTAACCTCATTAAGAGGAGTTGTCATGATTACATCATGCAAAAAATTTTCCCTTCAAAATTTGCAGAACTTTAAATTGTTTGATATACGTTTTTCCCTGCCCTTTGCTGCAGCGCGAAATTCAAATTCATCTAAACCATTGGAAACGTATAGCGCATTGCACTCAATGGCAGCGAGTGCTGTCATTCACGCTAAATGACAACGACAACTTTATCAATGTAATGCATTAGAAACTGAGATGATTAAATAAGCAAAAATTTAATGCATTTAACATGTAGTGCGTTAAAAACAACCTCGGGCCCTCGGTCGAATTCAATGATAACCTGAAAGCCTATTTAGCTACAAACATATGACGAGCCGAAGTGAAGAAAAATCGGGTCAATCATCCATTGTATCTTAAATACATTAGACGGAACTCTCTGCTTTTAATTGGCAGGCTCATATAGTATGCAATTGAAACCTTGGTTGAATGCGGACGTGTTGAAATTGTCATTGCAAGGTCAACAAACAAGGAGAAGAATGTAATGGTAACCAGCAGCATATACACAGTCAGCAACTTGGTATCATGGGTATTGGAACTCGAACCAAGCTGGGGAATTCGAGAATTTGAACCAGTCATAATAGAGTCAAGATTAATGTATCAGACATCATGATTTCGAAATAGTCAGACAATAAGTTCGCTGTGACAACTCGTGCAGCAGTAGAGACTGTGAGACTGATGCGTTTTATTGATCCAAAGATGCCTGCAGTTTCACAGTAGTAGTATTGAATCCTTTGCTCGAGGCATTACTCTCAAGAAGTGGACGGGACCAAAATGGAAGGCAAGTTAATGAATTGCTCTAATTATATGAAAATTTTAATTTAACTTTGGAAACTAATTTCACCGTCTTTTCAGGTTCCGTATTAGTAGTGCTATGGGCTCTGCTGAGTTACTTGTCATGCATGGAATCAGCAGAAGATGGTGTCAAAATGGAGCGAATTCAAGTTCAACTACCGGTCTCGACATACACAAGTTTGATGCCGCAGCCGATTTTCTACCACACGTTCATTCCCGTACTATACAAGTTCAGCTTACCATCCGTTTCAACATATTCATCTCTTTACTCGGCTTTATGTGAGAAAGACGATGAAGAGATGAGTTCACGGGTAGTTTTATCATCACAAGTCTCAGTAATGTCTTCTTCAAACTGTTCAACGGATGATAGTGAATCCACTCCACCGATGATGACGACGACAACATCAGCTCCAAAACCCGAAGAATCTATCGCTTGTTCCACGTTGAAGGATTTAAGTCAAGTTTTTGATGAAATGATGATAACACATCAA
>JAQIWI010003149.1:0-10710 GCA_034698825.1 Deuterosminthurus bicinctus
ACCTGTAATTGAAGCCGGGGTTAGAGGTGATTTGAAACAATAGAAGCCCCGGCCTCTAATACCGATTTTACGGTATGACAAAAAAATGACGAAATTTTGCGTGAAAATGGGTAATATTTCCGTATCTACGATTTTCTTGGATACTTTTTTTTGACTTTGCATTTTTCTCGTTTCTCCAATTTCAAAGCTACACCCTCAAGCTTCTATACAGCTGTAGCTACATTAATTTAGAATGCTTTCAGAAAATTTTGGCCTACTGCTACAACAAGTTATGAAAATATACTCAAATGTGTCCGACAGCCACCAACGTCCCAGAGGCTTTTTTTAACAGTTGCTATATCACTTGACTACTCCGTAACGGTTGGCACTAGAAGTCTGAAACTTTTACAGTATGTGAGTAAGTGGGTAGCCTTTCGATGGTGTAAGCGCCAGATTTCTAAAATTTCCAGTTTTTTTTAAATATTAAAAAAAACCGATGTATGAAGACTTATGGACACCCCTGTATGGTATTATGGAATTCGCCGTGAAAATGTTAAATTCACAATGAAAGTCAACTACGGCGGGCGGCCTGTTGCTGGAACGCGCTGAGCCACGTATCCAGAGAATTGTGAAGAATCTTGACTTCACATCCGCTGGAACGTTGATCCCAGCTTCCAGTGGATACTTTATTATCCTGATCCTGTATTCTTCTCGGAAATTAACGAGAGGAACGTAGGTGTACATGAGGAAGATATTTGAATGCGACATTCCAATAAAAACCCAAGTAGTATAATTTCATAACTGTAGAGAAACAGACTAACAAAACACGCCCACAGCAGGGGCGTATCCCTTGTACTAGAGTATTTACACGTTAGTGCAGGTGAGCGTGGGGTTTTTTATCAATTCAAGAATGAAAGCTAGACTATGGTCTGAAGTAGTGAAAAGAGACCTTGAACTGTTGCTTTGTTGTCGGCTGAAAGGCAAGACAATGCTCAAGGCAATCAGATCCATATACTCTGATGGCTGTTTTTTCACTCTCGCTCCTAGATACTCTGCTGATTCTGATTTAATCTACAATTTGTCTTCGTTGTCATCCACATAATGGTTGATATGGAGAAAGTATATGAGGCATTTGGTCTGTGCAAATTTTTCCTACGAAACGTTTCAGACAGGTCTTTCGTTTAGAATGCAATAAACTTTCAGGGAGATTTGCAAGCTTTGGCTGCTGAGAATGGCACCTATCATTAACCCAAGTTCGAGGGAATTTACGCCTATTCCACGCTTATTGTCCTATTTAAACAATTTGACATAAGTTATGGGCTCAGTGCCATGCCGTTATGAACAAACGTAACTTTTCTAACCAGCTCAGCACACACACATTATTATCAACATCATGTTGCTGGCAGAGTTTGTTGTACAGCTTGGGCATGTGTAAACTCACTAAGTAAGTTAGTCAAACTATGCTTGTCAAATTTGCAACGAGCATTTATTATTTCGAATTTGGTGTCAAGGTTACGTTGAAGAAAAAAAATCCGTAATCAAATTAATAAATACGATGAACAGAAATCCAAAATGTTGCAATTAGATTTGACACAACTTTACTATTAAATTTCATCATGGACAAAAACTGATAAGACAGAGTACTAATACGTCGTTTCAATCGCTCCCGATTCTCCGATTCTCCCGTATTCTGTATGCGATCATGCCGCGTGGTGGCCCTAGAGATGGAGCAGGTAGGCCAAAATTGCCTGCGGCTGACATTGCTCAAGGTACTTGGGACGATCGAGTTCGCAGTGTTCGAAACACCCTGCGAGGTTTTGACGATTGGGACATAGTTCTAGAAGGAATCAAGAGGTATATAAATGAAATGGTGGGTTATCACGCCGCTTGTTTAGTCGAACAAGCGTGTACATCCGAAGAGGTAGCAGAGGAAATGACCAGAAAACTTGCCGCACCTGAAGCAAAGAGGCTATCCAAAGACGACGCTTTGTGCATGCTTCTACACTTAAAATTTTCCAAACATCAATATATGCAGTTTGCGAAGATGCTGAACAAAACTCTTGCTGCTCCCACTACTGCAAACGGAGACAACTTGGTTCCCTGCTACACTGTTATAAGTGAGCATAAACGTACTTGTCGTCCACAAAATGTGGTCATCAGTGAAGCAAAAGCAAAGGTACCGTTAAAGGACCTTTTGCAACACACACTGGAACGTCTTGCCCAAGCAAACCACAATACGGTGAAAGAGGTGGCAAAGAGAAGGAAAACCATAAGGTGTCATGATTCATGTGTTCTGATTATGCTGACACAGGTTGTAATTTTAAAAATGGATTTATTTCCGTAGGTGTCAGTTTACTTTCTGCTACGGCTGGGATAGTGCTACGGGTCAGAGGCAGTATAAAATGAAATTTACTGAGCCTGGAAATGAAAATCTTTCTGATAACTCTCTCTTTGCCGCTATTATTAACCCACTGGTCCTAGAAACTGATGATGGAGCTGTTATTTGGCGTAACGAGTTTCCTCAGTCATCTTTGTTTGCCAGAACATTTCATCTGGAATATGCTGACGAAACAAAGGAGTACGTTGCACGGTATGACTCAAACGTTTGGTCTTAATTTTTACTTTTAGTAAGTGTGGTATGGGTTTGGACAATAATAATACAATTGAATTTTTTACTAGATTTAAACGTGAGGTTCAAGTTCAGTTGATGGCCATAGGAGAATTTATTATTTCAACTTCCTATGGCTTGACACTTCGAGTAAGAATTCGTTCCCACCTAACGTGCATCGATGGAAAAATATTCAATTTTCTCACACACACCAATAGTCAGCAATGCCCTGTGTGTGGTGCTGGACGCAATGAATTGGCAAATGTGGAGAATATCGGAACACGGAGGTTTCATAACAATAAATATACATCCTATGCATTAAACTGATTGCCAAAAAACCCACAGGTTTGCAGCCATTGCTGGAGGAAAAGACCATGGCGTCAACTCAATGCATGGCATTATTAAGTTTTTTGTGCTGTTGCTTAACGTGGCGTTTCGACTTCCAGCTCACCAGGAAGGCCTTCAAGGAGCCGCAAGACGAGCTAAAATTAAGGAGACGACTGAACGCATCACGGCAAGATGTAAGCAACGATGGGGAATAAGGGTTCAGGGTCCGGGGCAAGGGGGGGCTGGAACTTCCATGGATGGAAATACTAGCAGAAGAGCATTTCAGGATCCAGATGTTTTAGCCCAAGAGCTCGGGTTGGATGCTGAAATCGTTCGCAGATTCAAGTACATTTTCTTATTTCACTAGCAATATTCTATTTTCTTACATTTTTTTTGCATTTTTTTACAGGATTATTTTAATATGCGTGAACAGTACTCAGTACCGCCTTCACCCGACACTGTTCGAACCTTACGCTCTTGAAACATATCGAATGTACATGGGTCTCTATGGCTGGTTTACTATGTCACCTTCAGTGCATAAAATATTAGTGCACTCAGCCGAAATTCAAGCAAATTTTGATATTCCGCTTGGTGCTGCAAGTGAGTCTGGAGGTGAGCTCTTACATCGCATTCGAAAAGATGTCAGGCTCAATGCAACCAGAAAAACTGGAAGACTCCATCAACACCAGGACTTAATGAATCGTTGCCTGGATTTTTCCGATCCTGTCATTTCCACAAAAGCGGAGCCAATGCTCGACAAATTTCGCGTTCGTACGCCTCTTCCCGAAGAAGCCTTAGACTTGCTTGATGTTCCAAGGCCCAGCACTAGTCCAACCGAAGAAACGCTGATGCGTAACAGACGCCCTGTCGTCACTAGGCCTTTGCCAGTAGTACCAGAAATAGAAGACAATGATGATGTCGATAATGACAATCCTGACTTCGCATTTAGCGATGACGAAGGAACAGACTATGAGTTTGATTTAAATGAGTCTATGGATGTTGATCCATGAATATTGAACAATTCTTCGTTCAAACTCAAAAGTTTGTGGTGAATTTTAGTATAAAGCGTTGAATTTTTAGTATTAGGGACACGCCCTGCTGGGGGCGTGTCTTTTTGTTCCATTGTCTTTACAGTAATAAAAGTACTACTCATGTATTTGTTGGAAATGTTATTCTATTTTTCCACGACTGGGATTGAAATTGAGCTAATGAGAACTTGTTACGAATAGATGCAGTAAGCACGTCAATCTCGTCTGCTGCTTCCTCACGCTGACGAGTCAGACTCAAGCAAAGTTGGCTAAAAACTAAAATAAGGATTCAAAAAAAATGTTGCAGTCGTGCGAATTCTTATAAGAAGAGCAGTGATATTACATTATTGACATAAATATCCACAAAGAGCAAAGTCAACACACTTTGCAACACGCCAAAATGGCCATCCTTGATGGCAATGACATGTCTTCCCCTAATCTGATACTTGTACAGCTTCCTTTCCCACGGCATCACGTTCAGCCCATTCAACATGTTCAAGCTTGAGTGCTTGCACTACTGCTCGAATTCACTTGGAATGAAAAACAACTTCTGTATGGAGACAGTGTAGAATGCAATCGCTTTGAATGACAATGCAATGCACCAAAGAAGATGATGAAGATTACGGATGACTGAATCCCACAGAGAATGTAGTAAGTGCCAAGCACTGAGCATGTGCCGGCCATCAATTTTCCAGCAAACAGAATCTGGCTGAAGATGACGCTGCATAAGGTGACAAAGACGTAAAAGAACTTAAAAGTTCTCAGGTTGCTCCTGGACCCATCCTCGTCCATTGTCTGCCCCTCATCGACGATCATTCTGCAAAAAAATACAAAGTTAATATAACATTAAGTGCGGTACTTCATAATGGGAAGTAATTGATCCGCTTGTTCGTTTCCCCAAACTTGGCCAAGTGAGTGAATTGAAGTGCCACTTGAAAGACAAAAAGGAACAGAATGTTGCTTTTCATATGGGACGTTGTGAGGACTTCAAATGTGATGAAAATTCCTGTCATCCAAGTCCAGCTCTCTTCTCTATTCTCATGGACAAGCGACGTGGAAAACATATCCAAATGTGGGTACACCAGCCTGAGAGCCACGTAGAGCGGGACAATTATTTTGACTGCCAATGGCGTCGACACACGCAACAACTTCTGAAGATTCAGCATGACCAACTGTCGCATAACTTTCTGCAGCGAAAGCTTTCCTTTCGTGGCCTCATATTCCAGCGAATTGAAGAGCAGAATCGTCTCGTTGAGTCCTCGATGAAACAATTCAGAACTCCAGAACGTGGCAGTTGCTGATAGCGAGAACCACAAAGCTGTCAAAATAAACACTGAGAACCTTTCAGGCTGGAAATTTAATGCTAGCTGGATGAGTGCGAGTCTGCGAGTGCTATTTGAACTGTCTTAGCAGCTGCAAGAGTAAATAGAACATTATGAACTATACGGGGAGCAAGCGATTATCGCTGGAAAGCTACCCAGATTCCAAGTTGATGCGAACCGAAATGATGTTAAAGAAATCTGCGAACCGGATGCACTTATATGCTGGGCGGATGAAATTCTTTGTAACCATTTTTGTAGTTGGCAAGACGAGTGCAACTTGATGAATATCCGGCCAATAAGGCACGGAATGAGCTCTGGAACCTACCTATCAATCAACAGCCGTCTACTTGCCCCGTACAAGGAGAACTGGAAAGTCCGCGTATTTTGTGGCCTAATCGACCTCCATGCCTGTCTGTTTATCGTCCTGGGCTTTCTTTTCTTCGTGCTCCTTCTCTACACGGTGAGGCAGGTTTCCTGTTACATGTTTTCGGCACCCCACACAAACCAAACGCTAAGCCCTATGCCGCTGATTTTTTCTGTGCATTATGATTAGCTAATGTAGGTTACCTTGCTGTGATATCATTGGTGTAGGGGCACAAGTCATGAAATTGTACTGGACGAAGCAACTCCTTGGTGGTTTAGAAAAATTTCAGTAATGTGAAAACAAAAAATCTGTCGTTTCGAAATACTTTTTAATTGATTAAGTCAGACGCATTTTGGACTTTGATGCTATAAAATGATTTTTTATATCATAAAGTACTTGTAATAAATTTTGCTTAAGTCTGCCTCTTCGCATAAGGTGGCAGTAACAATTCAAATGACTGAACCTCTAACTACGAAACATACCTGCCCATTATGTACATAGTCCTGTATATTTCTAAGGTGAAAGCTGCTGAATTTCCCTAAATGGCGTTTCCGATATTATAAAAGAATGCTCTTTCAGACCATGTAAGTTTGGTTACCTGTATCCGTCTAGAAAAATAGATACGGCTGAGAATGTTAAACCTGTAACCAAGCGTTTCGCGGTTTTCGAGAACACAATAGTGCCATTTAGAAAATGGTCGCTATTTCTTACCAAAGCAGTGCTGAGCGGTCTAATCTTTGCAGCACGGGTAGGTAGGCAGTGGTTGATTTTAGTATAAAATTACCCGAGTTGCAACTTGAACCTTCAGGCTGGCACTCCGGTTTTGATATGGCATGGTCACGAAATTTGCTTTAAATTGCAATTTTCACGTTAAGTGCCGAACGTTTTGATCAGCCACTAAGTATATAGCGTGTAAATGGCCTATCAGCTAAAGCTAACCAAGGAGCAACTCGTGAGATGGTATTTAAAGCCACCACATGTTCTTTAGCGTTTCACTCAACACAAATCCCCAAGAATGCTCCAGAAATCATTTTCGGGCATATAGATTTGAAATCTTATTTCCTCTAAATTTCACAGTGTCAAGCCCCATAAAAAAATTCAAGTAGTCAAAGTTATTAGCCAAAGCCTTGAGTGTCCTAGAAAAATTTGGCGAGTGAAATGCATATGATCTCTAAAAGCTATGGTGCAGAAACTTCAGAGACCACCTGCGAAACGCGTGGTGTTGACTTCGGACACTTGATTGACCCCCAGGTCAGCCAAAGAGGTAGCTAGATGCAAATGGCCTTGGCATCTTAAACTTTAGGCCTTGTATTCTTACTGGTAAAATCTTTGTGAGAGTTCGTTCGGTCATTTTAAAATAAATGGCAGTGACATGTGTAACAGGAAACCTGCCTCACCCTGTACTTAAGTTGCGAGAAGGTCAAGGTGGACAGTCGAGCAGCGATAGACCTTTTAAAGTATGACCATTTTCCCTCAACTTAAAATATTAAGGTATTGTAATGTTGTAAAATTTTGTCAAGGTCCAACCATCGGCAGATCAGGCGTGTAATGAAGAGTTCAAGATCCATCCAGTTGCACGTTTTATGGATGAACAGTGTCAGTTGCTGGATAGTCTTTGTACAAAAAACTACTTTCGTGCTTTATACAATTATCTTCGCATATGTTTTCATCCGTTCACCCTCCCAAAATCCGCTTGTGAGAGGGCATTCCATTTCCGTTTGCTTAAGTTGCATTTCTTCCTGGTATGTAACATGCTACTTTGCCAATCTTGTTTCCGAGTAAACACAAAGTCTGTCTCAGGACATTGAGCTATCTTCCGGATCATTCCTCCAGGCTTATGTTAGGGCACACTCGAGGTCACTGCGTCCAAGCTATGTCCAAGATGGATGCTATCGTGGGATTGAGCAGGAGTCGTTTCTGAATTTTATCGATTTTGTGGTGAACCAAGTTGTGGGGTTGTTGGTCTTTTAACATTTTATTGATTGTCGAATTACAGCAATTATTATTAATTGGCGGAGGCTGACAACTGATGGGAAATTGGTTCCTATCCCTAGCTACAGTTTAGAGAAATGCCAACAAAAGTGCAATAACTCTGGACACATAAAAGTCCAAAAATTCCAACGCTGATTCCTTATGGAAACATCGAAATCCACCCTCACTTATACCCAACGGCCTCATAGCCTTCAGCTCTGCTTTAATTGCTTTCCATTCAGTTCTATGACGGGGCCAAATAATTAACACCAATTCGACCTTCCCTTCTTTTAAGTCCCTTCGAATTTCCCCCATGTAATTAGCCGTGCGGTATGCACGACCTGTAGATACCACCCATAGTACAAATGTATTCACGCTTCGTACAGATTGCAAACTTGCTTCCACACTCAGTGATCACTGAGCAGCAACATGGGTGTAAAAGACACCATGAAGATTAACCCAAGAAATTAATATTAGAATTCAAACTCACTGAGTGAGTCACACTGACTAAACAGTCGTAGGACATTCAATGAAATAATGGAATCCTTGCAGAGGTTAACGATGTTTGTAACTCAAAGGGTTTTTTGGTGTGAGAGTGCATGAGAACAACTCGCACAACTCTCATCAACATCAGCCCCTTACGAACAACTGGTCCAGCTTTTTGATGATAATAATCCCAGCACACATGCGTTAAAAGGGCGAGAGCATTACTGGTGATGCAAACCGGAGGTCGGGGGATGGATTATAAAATAACAGAGGAAATTTCTTCAAGGATTCAACATAGGAAATAAAAACAAACTTTTAAATACAAAAAATTTGTCATGTATAGGCTGCAAGATGTATGAAAGGTAGCATTTTTAATTTCATCTGCAAGTTGCTATGAATACTCAGGCAATTTAATGAACGACATCAACGCACTTTGTCCACCAAAACTTAAGTTTTGGTCTTCAGAAGTAACGTTACTTTGATTCCCAATTTGTCGCGGATTTTACAGCAAATTTGTTGCCTTGGATACCACGGTTGCACCACACGTGTAAACAAGCTTCACCATCGAAGAGAGCATGTCAAGTAACCCCTGTACGGAAGGTTTCAGGTCGATCGCAGCAGATCATACTGAGTTGTTTGAATTCAAAGACTTGGCGATTCGCCCCGTGCCAGTGTGCAATGTAGCCAGCCGTTACTGATTTGACTTAAGCTTCGTATAATTTCATGTCCGCTTAGTCTTTTCCCATACGACCACTACTGCCGGAGTGTCCTACTAGTGGGGGGAGGGTCCAAAAGACATTCTCAAGTCACCTTTGACCAGTGCAAACTTTTTCCTCCCTCCTTACTGCAAACTCAACTATTTGAATAATTTCTATCAAGTTATCCTCGAAATCCAGACCCACGTAGTAGGTAGCGGAAAAATTGACCAAAATAGACTTTACCAGGTGTCAGGCAAGAGAGGAAAAATACCGCAAGCAAATTAACTTGCTTTTTCCCCAGGCTCGCCATTAAAAGCTCACTTCCCTTATCTGTGTTTTCCTTGCCTTTTAAACATATCTCTGCGGTCATCATCATCATCTCAATTCAGATAACCGTTGGGGAAAAGTTAGCACAAATTGACAGATTCTACAGATGTTTCCAGAATCCAAAGTCTTCTTTCCTCAAGCACACCGGGAAAATTATGCAATTGTCAATCTAGGAAAATAGCTGATGAAAAAACAGACACATGTGGACCACGTAAGCACAACTCCAGTGAGCAATATGAATTTTCAAAGCTCAAATTCGCGGTGGACTTGAGCAAAACATCATTCAGCCCTTATTGCATCCATTGCAACTTGTATCTACTGAGCCCAGAAGAATCTTTTTCCTGTCATTTCACTATTGTTTTATCACGATGAAGACCTGCACCGTCGCCTTACTTCTATTAACTCTCGCCCTTCTTGTAAGCAGTCCAATTTACGTTATGAGTATAATTTCAAAAAGTAACTTTTATTTAATTTTATTTGCCAGAATGTCCTCAACTTCCACCCAATCGACGCGGCAGTTAATACTCTCGCTCTCGTGGACCCAACGGACGTCCTCAATGCTGATTCTGCCCGCAATGCCCGTTCTCTCACCGAAGTTGAGGTTGTACCTGATGCCGGCCTTGTCCGCAAGGCCCGGGCTTTCCCCAAGGTTGTCCGCGTTGCCCCCATTACTAGTATTACTGATGTCCGCGTTGCGGAGTCAGTTTGAACAATCTACTGAAAATGATTTCCGGGAATGGGAGTCACGTAAGATTGAGCAAAATTTCTACCGGCTCCTAAAGATCTTCGATTTCTCTTTAAACTAACATCTCCTTCCTTTAACGTATACTTTCATTGTAAATTAGACCAAGAAAAACTAAATCTCAATCCGTCATAGAATGCAAACTCTTGTCTTGTCTCACCTTAAATTTCTTTCCATGCCTACAAGTATACAAGTTACCCTGCCTAGAAATCTTCAGGCTACAGTTAGAGATGCCCCTACTAGCTTGAGTCCAACTTACCCCAGCTAGCTTGAGTCCAACTTACCCCATCTAGTTTCAGTTCAAGTTACCGCAGCCTAAATTAATTCAGCTATCTGCATCCCAAGTCAGCTTCAGTCCTAGCTGCCCAAGTAGGCTCAGCCAGCGTTATACCCCGGTGAGCTTCATTCCAAGTAGACCTTTTGAAAAAAAGCGTACGCTTCAGGTGGTCTTCTAAGAATATGTACTAAAATATTTGCCGCAACCAGGTTGATCACACATGATGTTCTTTTCTCCAAGTCGATGGCTAATATGAAGCTTAAACAGAGCCCCAAGCGTATCTTCCGATTGAGCGGGTGATGATGAGACGAATTTTACAGATGGGAATGCTAGAAGCTCCCCACCACCGAATACTTTGCGCAGTACAAGCTTCAAAATCATGAAATTTTCGACAAAGTTGCACAAAGAAACTGGCCGGCAAATCCACTCATAAAGTGTAGTAGTGCTTTTATTGCCCTTTGTATTGTATTGTATATGAGGGGTTGGAATACTCCAGTAGCGTAGATAATTCGGGAGGGATGCGGATTAGTAATAAATTCGCGAACCCAACGCTGAAGAGATGGGTGGATGCAAAGTGTGTG
>JAQIWI010003150.1:0-10709 GCA_034698825.1 Deuterosminthurus bicinctus
TATTCAAATTATAATCCCATTTAATATTACAACACGATTTTTCAGTATTAGTTTATCTCTCATTTTATTTTTCGAAAAAGAAGAGCGAGAGATTTAAAATTTAAATTTGGCGCGATTACAAGCCGGCTTGAGAATGGAGGTAAATTTTAAAAAAACAAAACAATTTATAAAGTTGGAAGTTTTGGAAGATGCTCTGAAAAACCCACAATAGAAGTTTTGTGCCACAACACCCACAAAGTTGGCTAAAAACGTGCTATTTGTTTCTCGCACAGAACTTATCACGCAAAATAGCCGTTTTGTGGACCCACAAACTTACCCCCTCCGCTACTGACTAAAGTGTGGCAACATATGAATTTCATTCAATGTCAGCTGGGAGTGTTGTGGTTCATGATTCAATACTAACATTCTGTGGGTCATGTCATGACGTTCTGTTTGAACTGTCATTGTGTGGGTCATTTTTTGTGAATTGACATTCTGTGGATGTTGACATTCTGTGGTTGATGACATTCTGTGGGTCATGACATTCTGTGGGAGTAGGAGTCGACATCCTGAGGGCCATGAGCTAAAATGTCAGCTGCAATTGTTGTGGTTCATGACTTCATGATTCAATGTTGACATTTTGTAGGTCATCATGACTTTCTGTGGGAGTGGGAGTTGACAGTCTCTGCAATTTTGCATTTTGTGGGTCATCGGGATATTCTCAGGGTCATCGTGACATTGTATGGATCTACATGGCATTTTGTTGGAGTTGACTTTCGGGGGGAGTGGGAGTTGACATCCTCAGGGCCATGAGCGATACTCTGTGGGTCATGAACTCCTGTGTGAAGTTAGTATTTTGTGGGTCCAAATATGCTGTACATCGTGACATTCTGTGGATTGCTTGTTAAATAAGAGGTACAAATTTGAAAAAAAACTTTTATTAAATGTGATTAATTGATGAATTCAATTTTGTGATTGACAACCTCTGATGGATTTGGCTTTGCAGATGTCACCTAGTGTCGGAATCACTGCTGTGGAAACTATTCGTTGAAGCTGGACCCGAAGGCGTGAAAATGTTCCTGAAAATGACTGTCCTGACTGACACATTTTGTGGATCTTGCCAGTCTACAGGTCCTGAGAATTTGTGACGTCCAGACTTAATATTGGAGTTTCTCATGTCATATTTTCCATTCATGAAGGTATTTTATCTTTAAAGCAGTAGTAAACTAGACATGATATATGCTGTAGTGTAGTTGGAAACTTTTAGATGATTTATGATGTTGATGTGATTGTGAAGTTGTGGGCAGTTTGTTTATGATAGTTTGTCTATTGCAGGTAAACCACTCGGGGTTCTCGGATTAGGAAATATGCGAAGTAATATGGTGGCAAATCTTATGAAGAAAGGCCATTCCTTGGCTGTATACAACATCAACTCAGCGGCTAATCGAGCCGCTGGATAATTTGGTGTTAAGATTGCATCTTCACCCGTACATGTAGCTGTGCAAGTAGATAAAGTCATTACTATGCTACCTGTCAAGGATTGTTACACAGGGTGTGGTGGGGTAATCGAGTAAGTCCTAGGAGCGATTTTTCTGATAAAGTTTGTGTTTTGTTGAGTTCGACTTATGCTTAAAGCCATGTTTCAATAGATCTACCAAAGTGGGAACTGTTCTTATTGATAGAAGCACTGTGGATCGATCCGTTTCGAAGCAAGTTGCAGAAGTAGCCTCTGCTAAGGGTGCCAAACTCTTAGATGCTCCCGTCTCCGGAGGTAAGCTTGTTGGAGATGATTTTATTATTTTATAACCTTGTAAATTCGTACTTGTTTTTACATATCTCTTGTTTTGTCGCAGGAGTCCTCGAAGCAGTGGGAGAAACTTTCATGGTCGGAGGCTCTGCTGAAAAATGCAAAGGAATCAAACACGTATTTCTTGGTATGGGCTGCTGTAGGGTCGTACTCTGTTGGGATGTTGGAGTTGGATGTTGTTGTTGTTGGTTGCTTCAAGGCATTTCTATTTCTAAATGCATAAATATATATATATCACCATATATTTATCACCATAATAATAATAATAATAGTTATATCAATAATCATGTCAAGCTTTACTGAATGGAAGGCGAAAAAGTTTGATCAGGGATTGATTTTCTCATGTATCCGCCGCTTCAACTCTGTACCATTTGTCACGGTCATTGACAATCGTCTCGTTAAAATAGCCAATAAACAAACTGTTCAATTCAAACGCTTTTGTCAGCCATAGTTGTATCGTATTATCTGCTGTGTCCTCTCTGCCGAATCTGCAATGTATAAATAGAATTCAAATAAATACAAGGCATTCTTTCCGTTCACAATGTACTGAGCTACACGAGGTTCAGAATTTTTCATTGTAAGCGATTCATTTGCTAAGTCCTTCAGTCTACAAATTCAACACATTGTCATAATTGCACGCCGCAGAAAACTCACCTTGCGTTCCCTTAATTGGGTCGTGCAATAACTAAGCATATTTTAATTCTTGAACTATCTCAGAGTTACCAGTTACTTCCAGTGAAGTCAGAAGCTTCGTGCTGAAGCTTAACTTGTTCTCCTCGACCACTTTTTGGAGTAATACAGAGGGACTTGAGACGGGCATTTGATGTAGAACTATAAAAAGACTAACACATCAACGTGACTGAAAATACACAATTACATTATGGCATTTTGTCATAGAATATAGCAAGCTTACGAAATACTCCGCTCTATAGTAGTAAATAGTAAACAAATCAGCCATACTTAAAGCCAAGCTCGTCAACTTACATTTGCATGATACAGCCCGCATATTCGTCTTGATTTTCCCCACGTCCAAATATGGAGCAATTACCAGCCATCTTGATGACAGTCTCCACAGCTTTAATGCTACATACAAACTGTTCACACTCGACTCTCTAAACTAGACACTTTGTTCTACGTTGCCTTCAAGCAGCAACAATGAAGGTGACATGAGCAAAGTGAATGTTGGTAAATTGCTTTCAGAGTGCCTTGACAGTCTTTTGATTAATGTAATATTTGGTCCTTTTATCATGTTCACCATATATTCATATTTCATATTAGCCCAACCGCTCCCGTCATGGACTTGTGTACTGCATTAAGTTGTGTAAGCTGCTCTGCGCATAGCACGACTATCTTCAGGGATTTCCTAATTCTTGGAAAATAAATGTTTATACCTTTAAACGGGACAAGATGTCTTGACTTTCCCTTCTCGATTTTACCAAACCGATACCGGGACAAACTTCTAATAATTTACTGGGGCCAAGTGTGAGCACATCACATGGGCTGTCTTAGAGAAGAATACCAGGGGTTTCATACCAAGTTTACGGGACCAAATTTGTGTCAACCCACCGTTTTGTACATATTGATTAGTTTTCGTCAAGTCAACAAGCCTCCGTAGGACGCGGGGAACGCTAGTTTACTTATACTTGTCGGGAGTTGGGTCTAAGAAACATATAAAGGAAACTGGAATACGGTGTGGGATGAACTTGCGAGTTGGCCAAAATCTTCAGGATCGTGGCGTGACTTTCACTCCTCCTGGTGTTGTGAAACAAAGTTTGGCATTCATTGCTGACATTGTTCATTGTGGTGTGCAAATACGCTGTGAGCCAAGACATTCTTTGGGCCATGGTAGTTTGTCGGACACGAAATTCCGTGGGCCAAGAGAAATTGTGGGGCAATGGATTTTGTACATTTTGTGGGGCAAGGGATTTTGAGGCCCACTATGTGGACGGGGTCACTGTGCTACAAGTAATCAATTGTTGGGTAATTACAGACTAGGCAAAGGATCAACGACACAAATGCCCGCAAATAATAATTATTATGTAAAGCCACCGGGACAAGGAGAATTTTAGTTAGAAAATGCGCACCTGTAATTTGCCACATGAGGCCTGAGCCACCCGGTTCTACAGGTGTTTCATAAACCCAGGACCTGATAGCTCTGGCTCTACACGGTGAACAGATTCGGGGAACATTAGGCAGTATGCAGCGAACCTACATGAACGACTTGAAAGATGGCGCAAAGGCAGTTTCAAGGGCAAGGTTAATTAAATGCTCCCTTTTACTTATTCATCTTGTTTTCTAAACTACTTTAAAGTTCATCAATGGCTTTAGCCTGAAAGTCTCCTTGAATTGTTCCTTATACGTAAGATGTTGTTCCATCGTCACATGTACCATTCCATCACCATCGCCATGACAGTTTCCTTCTGCTACACAGTCGGACATGTCGTAGAACAACCGTGGAATTTCGTTCAACAACGGCTTGGCAACTATGTCGACGAACACACAAGCCAGAGATGACTGCATGCTTTTTAGCCCAGGAACAACCCACACCCAAATTCAGACCTTCTGAATTAGAAAACACTTTCCTCATGTCATTGTCCCGGCAGTTGGAATCGTTAGCTTTCAACTTGACTGGTGGGCAGGACTTTGTTGCATTGGAGCCTACGTTCTGTGTAAAATGGGCCTTTTATACTGGGCACTCCTCTGTCAATTCTTTCGAGTTATTTTGCCACAGGAATAATTCTACGCGGAGCATTTTTAATGTATGTTACATGTTTTCAGCACTAGTTTCATGATACGTGGAGCAATTTTGGAACTAATTTGAAGGAATTCTGTAGGTCTTGAGAACGTTCAATGTCATCAAAAACATCATGAATCGGTTCATCAAAGCCTTATACGATTGATAGTCTTGGTAGCAGTCGTGACTGGAATGATGCGTTTCTCTCTGCATCTCGTAGGAATTTTCTTCCCATTGGATCCAAAAGACCCCTACTCCTCTTCCAACATTTTAACAAACGGAGCTACTCGATTGCCTTAATACTTTTTTAAACCCTCGCAAGTCTCATAAACCGGTCGGACCCTGTCCTTGGTTTGTTCATAATGAACAATTATGTCCATTGATGTGGATGTGAAGGGCTCCGAGCCCTTCGCAGTGTCTGAAACAGCTGGGCTTTATTTATTTTACCATTAATCCTCAGTAGCACTTAGTTTCCACCAACTTAACCAACTTTAATGAGAACAACCAACAAGGTTTACTTGTACAGTTCCTGGAGAAAGCATTCACTATAGAAAATCTAATTGAAAGCGAAGAATATTCCCTTGAGTCCCTCATGGACCGCTGCTGCAATGAAATCCAGTCCATATTCCATATCCCGCGAGACCGTGACCTTGTTACCCCATTTGACCTGCTGTTTCCTCTCCATAATAGGCTTCGACCTGGACGTAGTCACTCTGGAGGTAGACGGAATCTACGAAGAAAAAAATATCGGCGAGAGTCGACGAGACGATTCCGACTACGACACTTCTGATGTTTCCAAGTATTCATTCTCGAAACTTGGGAAGTTGCTATAAAATCAGGTGCTGTGGCTCCTGTTGCTTTGGTCGCAACTGTGGGAAATGCTGTCGTCATTCGGGACCTCGTCTAAGCTGGACTCACTCGTAATAATTCCATCAATCTGTTCATCCTGAATATGTCAATAGCGGACCTGCTCTGTGCTTTACTATTTTCTTGGATCATTCTGGTCTATCATTTGTACCAGAATCTCATGCTGGGAGCGTTCATTTGCAAGACAGAAGGATTTGTGTTAAGTAAGTCGGGTCCTTCATGATATATGCAATGATTTTTCACTGAATTCATTTGAAAAGAACATGTTAGTTGGGATTTCATTGATCATTTGCAGTTACTTTGATGCTTGTGAGTGTATTGAGCTTGACGGCAATCAGCTACGACCGGCTTACTGCAGTTGTCTTCCCCTTTAAGAAACGAATGGATGGAACGACTGCAAAGATGGTAATCTGGGCTGTTTGGATTATCCAATGGCGGAGTCTTAGTGCCTTCAAGAAGTGAATCACTGGAGCCATTTTCTGGAGTTTTCCCTAATTTTGTTGCGTTTATTTGTGATGCCATGGAGGAGCCTACAAAAGACTGCAGAGGTGGACATGGTGGGGGAGATGGTGGTGGTGGCGGTGGCATGAGACCAGCAGGTGGCGGGGGTGGTGCACAAGAATCAAGCCACCATTTTCTTCCAATTTTTCTTGAGCGACCTCTGCCCGTTCGCGTAGCAACTTAACGTCATCTTTCAAGGCTTTTACTTTGGCCTCCCATTTGATTTTATTTATCTCTTCTTCCGTTTATTTTTCAAGGCATGCATCTCTGGAGGAAAAGACGACCGAAATTGATTAAAATGTCTGTTCATGCATATGATCGATTTGTAGTATAGTAAAGCTTACATGAAGACGTTGAATTTGCTTCTCGAAGTTATTTTCGTCATGCTCAATCACAGCTTGAAGATCTTTAATTTGGTCAACGGCTCCCACGAGCTTGTCGTCCATTTCGTCATTCATGAAGACAAGACTTTGCCGCTGCAAAATGTTCTTCTCCATTCGGATCTGTGAACATGACAATAAGTGGTTATTTATGTGTGTAGTTTTATGGGAATTTTATGGATGCAAAGTACTTCGCTTTTGTAGCTCAGACTGGGGACAAAAGACTGATAGTCTTGGTCACAGTCGTGACTGGAATGATGCATTTCTCTCTGAGACTCGTAGGAATTGTCTTCCGATTGGACCCAAAAGACCCCCATTCCTCTTCCCACATGTTAACAAACGGAGCTATACCCGATTATATATATCCTCAATGCAAGCGTCACTCGCTTCATCTTAAGTTAATTACAATGAAGTTTACTGCCTTCAAACTCCTCGTTTTTGCTGCGAATCTATTGCACTTCACTGAAGCTGGCCATACCCAAACTCTAAATGAAAAATCGACTGAAAATCAAATGGAAAGCGAACCTGCAAGCAGTGGGATTAATTGGGAAGAAATAAACAATTCTCAATGTGACGAACTATAGACGTCGTTCTCTCTTGCTCCAAAAGGGACCTTTTAGTTTCTCTCCAGAGAGTTCTAGGGCTACAGTTTGTATTCCTACATTGCTCCCACAAATCCTTTAATCAGTGCACCAAATATGCACCAAACAAGTTGTACTTGCACCCTTTAGAAGGCTCACTGTCCACATTTATTATATATAATCTACACGGCCATCGGTGCCATAAGCAAGTGTGCGTCTCTCCAGTACACGCCGACTTCGGATCTAACAGTACACAAGGGCTATTGGATTCACAGTGGGGACTTCCATCCATCGCACTTGATATCATATGAGCCATGAGCATGATGATGATAAATTATTGTATCTCCCTTGGCGTATAGGTTAGGTTACTCTTCCTTGTTTACAAATATAATTTCTCCTCTTACCCAAGGGGTCCTTCTAAGGAAAGAATCTTGTGTGATTTGACACTATTATTCTCAAGTCCCCTCCTGCCACGTGCAGTAAAAAAAGTCAATCGACGATTCATTGTGATTGATTACATCAGAATCCTTCAGACACATTGATCAAGCTGAGATTTGGGCGATTTGGAGGGTCTTCTAGAAGATCAAAGAGGTCGTGGAGGTCAATCTGAATTCTATGACTTATTTACAACAGCGTAGACTGCGAACCTTGTGGTGCTCTCTAGCGGGCATGTTAGGGCTTCAGTTTCTAACTGCCCCTGACAACAACAAAATCGATCAAACTTTTGCACTTGGACGAACTTGTGCAGTTACTCCAGGACTTGTCCAAGGACTCCAAGACATACGGTTTGACATTTAGCTTGTCTATAGTTGAAAAAAAGAATCAACATGCCGAAGAAAAAATGGAGCAAAAAAGGTGCCAAAGCTATTGATGGGCTCGCTACAGCTGAGATGTGACGGGAGCAGGTAATGGGTCATGTGAAGAGAATGCAGGTTGACTGTCGAAACAGATATTGGTCATTTGAAGTTTTGTTTTGACAACAATTTCCAATTGAATGAAGAGGGAACGACTTCAGAATGATTTGGAAGAGTCGAGGAACAATGAGGAGAAGTTGCCGATGGAGGTAAAACAACTGACCTCAGCGGTGGAATTGCTCAAGAAGACAAAGGTTTAAGAAGTTGAAGAAGAGGTGACGGTGAAGGATTTGAAACCGAAAAATGACAATCAAGTTCGGCAAGTTGAATCTTTGAAGAAAATGCTGCGAAGGAAACAGAAATACTGCAGAATGTTGGAGTCGATCAATCAGACCCTAATGGAGAGTGCAATGTTGGCTGAAAAAGAACGAGATGGACTTCAAGATGCCTTTAGCAAGGTCATTATTGAAATGCAGAAGAAATCTGCTATGGTCAAACTTGTGTCGGAGGTCGGAATAGAAAACCCAGTCACTTTCGAGTGACAAGAGGCAATGAAATAAGGCGTCTCCAGTGGCAACTGAGGTCGAAAGTCATGACCGAATAAATAAGAAAATCTTGTCAACTAGTCCAGCCAGTAGTCAGATGCGAGTTCCTACACAATTTCAGACTCTTAAGCCACCGACTGGAACTGGAAATCTATCTGGAGAGGAATCGTCGACAGAATAAACAATAAATGCAGTTGAGTGAACGACAGTTTGTAGTGAAAATTTTCAGTTGAGTTTGGTTGTTTTAATGTAAAATTGATTTGCTCTTTAATGAGAGACGACTTGTCAATACAGAACAATTAAAATCTTTCATTATTGTTGTGTCTATAATTACTTAGTGAGTACCTCCGTCCCATTGATTATCTCATTGACCGTCATCAAAGACTACTCATCCTTTTTTTGCTTGTTAGAAATGTCAGTTCGAAACCAAAACTTTTCTTCGTGGACCGCATTCGTCTTCTGAGCTCGCCTCATGTTTTCGTCCACCGTTCCACAGTAAAACTCCCATTAGAAAATTCATAAGCAACTCAATGAACAGCTACCGAGGTCCAGTACCTTGGACATGGGCATCAGAAAGCACAATTTGTAAAACAGGACAACTCGAGTAAGTAGGACGATGAAGCAAACGACCGCAGCATTGTCAAAGTCGGTCAGCTGGACCTCACAAGGTCTAAACTGAACCCTCCAGCCAATGTCACTTTCAGGTGGTGGTGGCTTGAACCTCATTGTCTGCCAATTAGTCGACTGAATGTTCTATAAAATCATGGCAAAAAACGTCCCAATAAGATCCCATCTTAATGTCAAGCTTTGTTTTGTGTCAGCTGTGGCTGGCTGTCATACTTCAAAATGATCCGAATCTTTGTAATTATCTTGATGAATTTTCTCCGAGAAAAGGGAGACAGGGTCGCGAATAAATAGATGCGCTATGTGCTGAGCAAGCAAAGGGTCGATTCCCCATTCCAGCAGGGCCTTGTAATGCTCCTCTTCATACACCAATGGTATATCATTATATTTGGCTCCATCCTGTGACCTAGAAATCAAGGTCAGTCAATTAAATCTTGAGCTACAAACGTGTGAACCACACCCAATAAATCGTCAATATCTCATGTGACTTCAGAAAATTGACAAGCTTAGGGCCAATGGACTTCGAAGGCTTGGGCAAATATAGGTCAAAGGCCACGGTCAATGTAGGTCAAAGTTGAAGCTGAATCCAGGTCAAAGGTTACATACATTTAAGAATTACTGGAGTCATAGCGTGATTTCTTGATCCTGTCTCTCTCATCAGGATGACGGCAGTCTACAGAGCCTGAAATGACATTCCATCGGCAATCCACATCCGCAATGTAGCCTCGGAAGAAGGGTGTAATGGCTGTTAGTGCAAGCTATGGACTGGCAGGCATGACGAGCAGAAACCCCAGCCGTGTCCTTAAGCCACTCCATCAACAATTTCTTCATTCTTCTTCAAGACAAGAAACTGTCCCAACACGACAAACGCCTGCAGTAACACAAGTCTATTACAATGCCATGCAAATTGAAGTACCTAATTTGAATAAAAAATAACCTTATCAAACCCCTTCTTTTCCAACCGCTTGCTAAAAGTCTCTCCAATCCCCCCAATCTCATTCACAGACTTGTCTCCCATCGGCTCCAGCACGAAATTCCGATGCTTCTGCGATGTGGAACTCATCTGAAATGACGCAAAACATGAGAATTGATCCATTGCTTCACTATTTTAATTAATTTTTCAAATCTAAACTTGAATTTTCACCTTTCAGTGCTCCCAGTTGTTGACACCTGCTAAAAAATATTCGGCTTCAAAATCCCAACTTTTGTGTCCAAACTTCCAAATACTCCAGCAAGCTTCCCAATGAAATTTTTAGCTGGATAAGTAGTTCAAAGAATTCAAAAGGAGTGCATTCTTGCAAATGTCAACGTTTTCGAATTTCCCGTAATCGTCCTGCAAACATGAACAATATAACCACGAAAATGTTAAATTAAGTAAAACTCGAATGAAGTAGCTGACAGCTTGATGAAATTACAAGAATAGTCTGCCGTTGGGCAGCTGAAGCAGCTTCATGCGCAGTAACAACAACCCACGAGCATTTCCCATCAGCGATATCCGTTCCTATCTTTCCAGTCACCTCCACATCCCCATAAACATCAAGATAATCATCTTGCACTTGAAAGAAATGTCCCATTTCCAGCATTATTCCCTTGTCTTAAATCAATGCTTCTGGATCTCTGATGCCGGCCTGCAAGTTACCATTATCAGCCATAAAATTTACTCCGTAAAATATCTCATTAACATTACTCATAAAATCTCGATGGTTTGTGCCTAAACAAATCAACTTACCATGGACATTGACAAGGATACCGGAAGGTAGTATAACGGTTTTGCTGCCCGCCACCGTATGGACGGGGGAACTCATACTCATTTGCGCACATTCTTCATGGAAATGAC
>JAQIWI010003151.1:0-10708 GCA_034698825.1 Deuterosminthurus bicinctus
TTTTTTGTATTATTTGAAAATGTCTAAGTTTAAATCATGCTCACACGAAATCATTCGAGGGCTCGAGTGGCTGTGATTAGGTTAATGACACGATTTCACCTTCATAAGCTCTCTGCATGCAATGCATTCTATTGCATTTGATTCGTACAGACAGACACATCTTGATTTACAGCCAAAATTCTTTTTTTCTCAACAATGAAAACAACAGCAAATTGCATCAGGTGTAGCAGTTGCGTATAGTGTTCCACCTTCTACCCTTATTTTACTACTTGAAAAAAATACACATAGACATGGGAAAGCAACAGTTTCTTTCCAGTTCACATCATTGATCAAGTCTTCTTGTTCCTTTGACGATTATGTTGAATGACAATTTGTTTTTATACAAATAAAGAGCATTTCCATTGGGTTAACAGCTTAATTCCCAGCTCCAACCTGAGATTCACACATGGGAATTAAATGCACACATGTGAACGGAGAGGGTGACACGGACAACGGTAAACATGTGCTTCCTCCTTTCTAAATCCTGAGTTATTTTTTCCTTTCTATCCGTCTGTAGAGAGCAGGAACTATAGCCCTTAATTTTTTATCCTACTTAACAATAGATTGTAATGACGTGCCGGTTTAAATGCTCGTTAGCCTCGAATAAGACAATTCTATTGTCTTAATCGACATTTGTATCCATTCTAACCTTAGAGCTTTTATGGCAGTATATGAGCCTCACCGCGACGGGATTTAGCAGGATTGAATCCATGGAAGCATTTAGCACGAAAGCACTCGTAGTAATTGTCTTCTCTGTAAATCGTCATCATTAGTGCATTTAATATACATGGCTTGAATCTGAGCATACTCAGAGGGATTTAGAAAACCATTTTGCGAGCTGGCGAACTGGCTGAAAGGGAAAAGAAAAGAAACTTGTAAGGTGCTCTTGTGTGAGCATGAGCATCATCACAAATAAGCTTCCTGTATAGACAAACGCAGGGATATCGCGTGCGTGCGTGCGGATAAAATGTGCTTGTGTAGGATTCAATTATGGCGTCGTAATGCTCACACAGATGAAAAACGCCAGTTGTTTTGGACTTCAAGTCAGTGACGCAATGCTCGAGTGTTACACGTGCTTATGATAATTAGCTCTATCCACAGCCAGCGTAATGATGACACCCACACACAAACAAATAATGATTCCCATCCATGTTCATGTTCCTGCTTCTCCTCGTCGTCGTCACAGTGATGGACTCCTGGAAAAAAACACAGCAACCTCAATGAGGGTAATTATGACCTGTCGTACCAGTTTTTATACGCAATAAAATGTCCGGATGAGCATGAGCACAATGTTTGTCTTTTTCTCCATTATTTCCAACAATGGGAGCTATTAAAACGAATCGTGACGCCATATGAACCACTCCTGACAGCCCTACTGGATGGCATACATAATAGGTGACCTTGAGGTAATTAACTTACTCAACCACATCTTGGATGATATAAACGCACTTGTATGGATTTGGTCTTTTCTGGTAGAGTGTAACTAACTACATTACACTGCTATGTACACACAATATTTCTCAATGAAATGTGATAGCTAATGGATATCCTTGGTTGTGATTAAGAAAACCTGAGCAACATCAATCCAATTATTCTGTGTATATGTAAGTTCTTTACTCCGTAAGGAAAGGATCTCACATGTTATGTGATAACAGCTTGGTATGGAATGAATACCACGCTGTTGAATAATTTATGTATTTTTACAGACCGCGGAAGTGGCTTATGCAGTCATTTTCCTGAACTCGCGTTTGCTGGACGAAGGTAGCAAGGTTTTGCCGATCGGTCTTTTAAAATAATTATACAAAGCATCCATTACAAGTGCTTGAAAATCGAATCCGTACTTTGTTGAAATGTGTGCAGTAGTAGGCTTTTGGAGTTAGTTGGGTTTTGTTTTGTACGAACCATGGTTATCACGTCGATTGACATTGCATAAACGACAGCAAAAAATGATCAATATAATCGGAAAATCATGCACAAAAAGACATGTAAGTCCCATTGAATCCACAGGAGCAATGAAAACTTTTTCCGGTACGCTACATATGCTTCTTTGGGCATTCACATGGCAATGCTTCCGCATAAGTAATCATTTTACTCGTCGTTATGCCTACCAAAAGCTGTCTCACATCAAAAGACAAGTCAAGCTCGCTCAATGTAAAACTCAAAGTTCTTACAGTTGGGAAGGAAGGCGATAATAATTTACTGTTTCCTCTGTATTTCGCCAACACACGGGCCAACATAAGCCCCAGCTATGTTTTTTTAACGGTTGACTTGGAAATGCCAGGGAAACCCCGGGACCTTCAGACACTTCCTCAAGGCTTGAATTGATGTAAAAGCTTTTGATACGATGCCAGAAGGAGTAATGTGATGCGCAAGATGCGTGGCTGCTTGGTAAGCATAGAAAGACTGTATCATCAAATTTATATTTTCCGTGAGGAGGATGTGTCGCTTTCACTAGGAAAATATGGTGATAATGATCAGTGGAGAGACAGGAGGAAAATACAAAAAGAACACGTGGTAATCTGCATAAGAATGAATGCAAGTTTGTTTGTCTGCAGGGAGGACATACGGATGGCTGTGTCCTATTGCCCTTTAGCTTATGAATTACATACAGGGATAAACACACTCCAGATTTTACTTTAGCGATTGCTAAAATTAGTACGTCCTATGAAAAGTTATAAGAATCGATTTTACCTTAGAAAGAATGTTATACTCAAGAATTTTAGTGCTCCTGACATTTTCCTCTTAAAAAATGCCCCCTAGATAGTCTCACTGCTGACGCAGATTCTTGCTCTTCTCACTCACGCAGACTGGATTTGTTTTTTCAGCCCACATGTTGTTGTAGTGGATATGATGGAGAATGAGACATTTTATGATGCAAATCCGTAGGATTATACATGCGGTTTCTGGCTTGCCTTCTTATTGGGCATGTTATGTAAAACTTTGGAAGGAAATGTTATGAAATTTAGGGATTGGATCATGATGGAGGCGACATGAAGACGAAGATGACGGTGTGATTATAGACATGAGATTTTACCTTTATTTTCCTGTGAGTCTTGTATAGAAAAATCAAACCAATTATGTTGTTGGAGCATCTCTCAGTAATGTCCTTCATGGTAATTTTTCCTCGTCTGCATCATTCCCTGCGCTGCTACTAACTACCTTTTGTGCATGTTTGTATGTATGCAGAGTTTGACAAACACATTAAGACGGTGAGATGATGAGACTCAATACAAGACGGGAAGGAAATAATGAATAAATGATTTTCATATACGAGCCATTTCCTTGTGGGTGGTGGCGTTGTTGTTAGAAACACGCGTTAGCAGGTTACAAAGAATCTCTCACCTTCTCTCTGAAAATGGAAAGCTTCTAATTTGCCATGTAAGGAAGTATATAAGATGAGCGAGAGGAAGATGATTTGCTCTTTTTATCGTTAGCTCTAACAGGTAGGACATCTGCTCGCTTAATAACTCCTAGCATAATCTTAGTGTCATCATGTCATGCAACCTTTCATGCTGTACCTTTGAACTCGGCACAACATTTTTGCCATTACTACGACATAATCCATCAGTCAATATTTTCTGGGCGCAAGTCTTGTATACATACGAAAGATTGTAGACTCCGCACGAAACTCACATGCAAACAGATAAATAAGGAATCTCGCAGTCCTTCTCTCCGATATTTCAAGCTAAACTTAGCCTGAAAAATCCCAATAATTTCCCCACAACTTGACACAAAGCTATCTTAATGGACAATTCCACTGCACATTCACTAGGTATGCAATGACAGGGAACATTCGCTCGGATTTTTCAGCTTGAGTTATAGCTGTGTGGCACAGTATCTTTGAAGATATATGACTGCAGGATGCGATCCTTGACTAACCTTTGTGCTTTGGTTGTGTGTAGTATGTGGAAATTATTCATGATTTTCAGAGCAAGAAAACGCCCATTTCTTTATTCCTCAGCTTATGATGACTACCGCGTGTGATGGCCTCATTGGCAGAGTGCTCTTGCCAGTAGTTTTCATCCAAAAAGCATGGAAATTACAAGCATTATTAACCCCGTTAATTCCATCTTCTCTTTCCCTTGCCCGTTTTTTTTACAAAATTGCACTGCATTTACACACACACACACACACACACACACACGCACACACACCCAAACGCTTTTCTCCTCCAGTGCCTGAAATAACAATAGGAGGGAATGAGCTTGTTGGAAGTCCAACGCGTTCACATGGAATGTTTATGAGCCAGTGGGGAAGTAAAAAGTCATCTAAACACAAGCGCATTCTATATCCAGAGGCATGAAAGAGTTAAGTGAGATTTAGCCACAGTCAGAATGCGAGAGCATTCAACATAATGGAAAATACTTTGTGTGTATGTGTGTCTGCACTTAGCAGGGTGAATGTGAATTAGCTTATTACAACTGCCTTTTATTCTCATGTTGATGATGAGGAAGGATATAAGGGAAATAGTGAGTGTCATGATGGCATGACGACGACGGCTGCTGGATAAGGAATCCCATTATTTGCATAGCAATGCTCTTCCTAGAATGATAAGCTGGCAAAAAAAGAAAGGCAAATCTAGTAGAAAATTGGCACAAGAATAATTGCTACATTACATACAGGCATAACCATGTTGCAAAAGACGGCTGGAAATCAGAGCACGAAAATAGCGAGATTTACCACAACGAGAAAAGAAACAAGATTTTTGAGGAATAGAAACGATAAAACTCTTGTTCCCACTGCTACACGCATTCAAATGTAAAGGGGCAAGGTCACCCTTGTATCATTTTCTGCACATACAGACACTCATTAAACTGCAAATTGCGGTCCTTTTAATATATTCCTTTCCGTTCTTCTTTATGAACTGCTGGCCGCAGCGTACAAGTTTTACAATGGCAACTGCGTGGCAAACGTACGTAGTATTGCGTCTATTGCGTAAAGAAAGACTACCTCACTGGAAGTCTGCGAATGTAATGCACACGTTATGAACCAACTAACCTAGATGGATTACTACATGAGGCCGAGCGCATCATTAGTATGCAGCAGGCATGTCTGACGTAAGTAAATAAATACCAATGAGATTATTTGCTTTTGCAAATCCAATGGAATCAATCTTTAAAACAAAGTAACTTGTTTTACTCTATTATGTTGCACACATATTATTGCTCTATGTTGACATGACAGTGATAAACTTTCGCATCATGGTTTCAATGTGCATCCAGCTACCAGATTTCGGCAAACCTTTTACCAGCACTTAGCTAACCAACTCATCAGTAACATTGCAAGACACATTTGCTCACCACAGCTGATTCGCTGTTATCGGCATTCACTTGTAGAAATGCTATCTTGGCTGTGAGGAAATGTATAAAGTGCTCCATCTTGTCAATAGTACAACCAAATTGATTAATGGTAGCACGACTTCATTATATAAGTTAACAACTTGGGAAAAAACTCCTGACTTGCCTTATAACTCTGACCATCTGTTGTCATTAGTGTGACATTATGATTGTTTGTCGCCAGAACAATAGATTTCGATTGTAGTGGTGGTGTTAATTGTTTATGATTAGACGACAGCGAGGAAGAGGTTGGAATTTCACAAAGTACACCTCTCATCAACAACTCCTTGCAAACCATCTCCCGCTGATGCTTTTAATTTAAACTCTATTACGGATAAGGCTAATGCAACGGCAAAAATTACTTGCGTACAAAGAAAGGGTTTGCCACAAGAAATGCATTGTCATTTCACCATCACACATATTTGCCTGCTCGTCGCCCCATTTCGATCTCCCCTTTACTTCCGCCTCCCCGCAACAATGTACAAAAGAAACTTGGACTCTTTTGCTCCTCACCTTTTCGCTCATTGAGGAAGCACTATAGCGGAAGCAGCTGAAAATCTGCATGCATGCATGCCAGTTTTTCATTATTTTGCCAAAATCTCCCCCTGTAGACGTCACACAGATACACCCGCATACACAGACATATTGCGAAATGGTATTTAGTATGAGTCACCCTATTGTGAAGGATTCAATACAATTAGCCAGCCGTTTTTAGCTCTTGCTAATGTGGCTACAGGAGAGGGTTGAGGGGTAATAAAAGTACAGTGACATTCCAAATTAACCCAAATCAGCCACACCACAGCCTTTCTTCTCATGACGGCAGCAGTTATTTTTTTGCTAATGACACAGTCATGCTTCAACATCCATGCCCTATGTTGAACATATTGAAATTTTGAGTGAAAATAATCATAATTTTCTACCACCAACCGGTCCTGCGAGATGCGAACACAGCAACGCGACGTTGCTTATGGTATTTTTTGCCATGGGCACAAAGAAAACTGAACATAATTCTAACATAATGGACTCAACCTCTGACATCCATGCCTAAAAATTGCTTATCCATTGTCAGCTGGCAAGAGAAAATCGAAGAGTTTGTGACAGGATAGAAATTACTTTGAATATCCCTTGCTCCATTTTACTTTAAAACTGATAATAAATTGAAAAACTTGTGAGATCTTCAGTAGATAATGATGAAGAAATGTGTGTGAACGTATCGTGGCAGAGTCTAGTTGAATTAGCATGACCCCAAAATGCAATCAAAAGTGTATGTGTTCCGTGCCAAGGTAAGTGACAGATATGCTTATTACAACAGACATCATACATATTGCTTCACATCACACTGCACTACAGTGAATTTAATTTTCAAGGGATTTTCAAGTCATCCGTAAAATCATGAGATTTTCTGTAGAGAAGCTGGGAAATATAATGTGTCTAATAGTACTAATCATAGTAACAACGTGATGGACGATTTTCTAGGCTTTTGTACTTTTATATGAGAAACAACTCATCCTTGCCCTCGCAACTTGTCACGTCTACCGAACTGGAAAAGGTGAGCTGAGCTGTCAGTTTTACACATCTTGTGTAGTATTCTATCGATTGATCATGCTCCAAGTTTTCTTTATTTCTTTATTCAGCAGCGGCTTTGAACAGACGTTTGATGTGGTAGCTGGAAACTCTTGCACACCCTACCTACCTACCTGTGGCTTAAAATCAATACAAGGAAACAAACGTTCGTTATACGCTGTTATAAGTCCTTCTTATCCTCCTAGATGCATCAAGAGCAATCCAAATAAAACCCTGGTGAATGTAGTGGCGATTTAAATTACACACTGCGCTCTGTTTTTCTTTGATCCAGCGCCAGTGTGGGTTGCGGTGTGGAGATGTAATGAGGAGAAGACACAGTGAAACCCATGGGATTAAATTAAATTGGATCGCTCACGCGGATGAAAATTTATTCTAGATTACATTACAACCCTCTCGCAGTGTCGACGTGATACCTTTTGCTCCTTCTGTGAATAATTATTCTGCACGTGTTCCTGAGACAAAAGAGCTAACCGAATGCTGGAGGACCTGGTGTGAGGTATGGTGGCTTGAAATCAGTCAGTCATAGCCCATTCAACGTTAAAGAACATCCAGTCAGACAAACTCTATAGCAACAAGCCTGACAAGCCAAGGTTTCCATCATCATCATTCAGACCATGATCGAGATCAAGTTGGCTTGTGTAACTTGAAATGTGTGATTATGATAAACCTGGATTTGAAATCGTTCCGATTCTCCAATGACCCCTTTCTGACTGAATTGCATAGTCACATCACCCAGGATGTTTTCAGCCTGCGCAGGACTTTGAGTACAAGTTCAGGGGCAATTGCTGATGACGACGAGTAGGAGGCGGAAAGCGGAAATTATATATGCGAGTGTATAGTCCAATTAAATGTCAAGCATAGGCGGATATTCCTCAAGGTTCCCCTCTGTCTGACTGTCTGCACGACTCCTCTTTCCTGCATGACCAGGAAGAGCATTTTCAGCCTATTATCAATGTTAGCCTGCCGTATAATAGTTTTTTTCTGTTGACTCATTGCCGCTGACAATATTTCACCGAAGAATCATATATCCCATTGCAATAATACATAGTTTCCCTCTATGTAATGACAATTTTTATTATTCACTATGCAGTTCTTTGAGCTAAGAGGCATTGAGTACTCTGTGAGGCCAGTGCAATGTCCGACAGTAAATGCTTTGTAGCTAAATACAATTAAACGAGCTTAAACACCGTAAAAACTCCACCTAACTCAGCAGAATGGCAAATATATATGACTTTCCAATCCATTCAATTATTTGCATGATCGTGACAATTAAATTAAATCTGATTTATGAGCAAATGGAATAAATAGGAAGGACTGCATTCAAGTTGGGATAGGAAATGTTGTCTTATTCCCTTCCGTACGGCCACATTTCCGCCTGTTTTTTCATCTCTTACGAGGAGGATGTGTGAGTAAAGAAGGGAAATATATATTTCTAATCAGCTTCATCATAATCATTCACATTATGAGCTCTCCAACGACCGAGAGTCAAGTAGAAATTGAACAACGAGTTTATAGTGAAACAAGAATGCAAAATATAAAAAGTAGCACCAATGTCAAAAGTCATACAAGAAACTGCATCTCATAATCTCTCTCCATTGGACATGTTGTCCCCCAAGCGTATGTATGTGAGTGAAGCGTAAAAGAAGTGTTAGTACGTGCGTGCATGGAAGTGAAATGCTGTTGAATAGGATATCAGTTTCCACTCAATCAATCTCTTACATTAATTATATGAACGTGTTGAGAGTTACTCTAATGGAGTGCACAGGTACCACTTGTTGTGTCCAAGCATTTCTACATTCACACATGTACACTGTCCAAAGTGATTGTGATCAATATTTCTGCATTATTCTCTTCCATATGCATTTCTGCATATGGACAAGAAACTAAAGAAGGGCAGGGAGAGAGAGAAAGAAATATGGGGAATGTTAAAGTAGCAAACTGCAACCTGCCCATATAATTATTATGACGATAATTACGTACATATTAGCCCATTGTAATCACTTTATGATCCTCCTACCATGTTCTCTTGTCACCTTTACAAAACAGGGATTCTCAAATGACTCCTACAACCTACTACAACTCACCAAGTTAGTACACTCCAACGGGGGTTCACAAGGAAGGCATATGGCTTTTTCAGCTGTTGACCAAAAAGCCTGAGCAGCACTATGTACGACAGTCAAGTAAGCGCGCTGAACTAGGAACCGTCAAAGTCACTTCTTGACAGTTTCACACGTCATGGATTATAAAGACGTTTTAACGTCAGTCCAAAGGCTTCGGGAAGCTGAAAATTTTCAAAAGGCAAGCGGAAAGAAATAGCTGAATATGTGTGTATTACAATAGAGAAAGAAATGGGACAACTTTATTGCATGTTTCCTTTCAAATGTCACCACAATAACTTGTACTACAATCTCATCACAAACACTTTTTGAATACAATTTGCTTAAGTAACGCTAATAGCAGCACATCGCACGCATTCTATAAAACGAACCCAACAACGTACATCATGTCTATTAGCTGCCCTATATGAAAAGTAATGATAAATCCACACTCATACAAGAGTATCTCCTGAAGAAACCCAGTGGTAAAACATACAAGCAACAGATGATTTAAAATAGCCCCTTCCATCCTGTCGACAACCATGAATTAAAAAAAACAGAGCAATCACTATATACATGTACAGCCTTTGATACTGAAACCTGTGCTTGAAAGGGGAAATATAAATAACCATGCTTTCCAATTTAAGTACCCATAAGCGTTAATGTAAATAATAGAAGAGCTTTCAATTGGAATAATCATTTTCATTATAATACTAAAGTCAACCAGAGTACACCAAACACGTGCCTACATCTCTTTTCCAACGCCCACTTGCACACGACACATCTGTCAGACCAGGTCGTCTGGTCGTTCATCATCATCCTCTTCACTCTTTTTCTTTCACTTCATCATCAACCTTTCTGCTGTCACTACACAGTACGCATCCATCTGTTTGCTATTATTTACTTCTTGTGAAATTCTTGCAAGCACAGAGTGCAACTCCAAGAGCCTTCAGGTGGAGCATCCAAAGGTGGTGAGAGGCAGTACATGTGGTAACCCCGGTCACAATCGTCGCAGAAAAGTAGCTGATCCTAAATAATATAAAAAAACCATGTCGATATAATACAAAACTTTCCATGCAAGGAAGTTGACTATTGTTGAAGCAGCTGTTTTCATAGGGAAATGCGCAGTGGAAATTCATTATGGGGTTAATGAGAATAAGATAAGTACTTACATCGTTGTCAGACGTCCCACAAATAGAGCAACATTTGCACTCAATGCACTGCCACCGATACTTCTTCACCGAGATTATCATATTGGCCGTAAACTGAAGACAAGTGGGATGTCCTGTAACAGATACACATACAATTACTATCAATCCACACAAATCTTGCTACCTGCACAGTTCGTACTTAAGGCTCAAGCCAATCTAATTTCAAATAGTCTCATCATTTTGTCTGGCTGACGAAAATCTCGCGTTTTCCTAATCTCAGAGGAGAATGTAACCTCTGCCAAGGACTATGAAAACACCGGCTGCTAGCACATGCATTTAATTACACTTCCTCCTGCTTATAATTACCACGTTCCAAATATACCACCTGTCGTAAAAAATCACATTAAAGACTCAGACTAAACGCTACTACACCATCAGGATTTTACGACAGTCTGGATGTCAGCTAAGGCAGCTGTAAAAACCGTCTCGCCGCCATCCTGTA
>JAQIWI010003152.1:0-10704 GCA_034698825.1 Deuterosminthurus bicinctus
GCTAATTTTTAAAGGTCATGGTGGTCGGGGGTGGAAATGGGCCCACCTGATGCAATTCTTGGGGTCACGGAGGCTTTCAAGAAGGACACTAGTCCGAAGAAAATGAACCTTGGTGTTGGGGCTTACCGTGATGATAATGGGAAACCTTACGTCCTTCCCAGCGTGCGGCAGGTAATTATCATTTCAGTACTTTCTAATGAGCAGAATAAACTCACGTCATGCTTATCTGCTTTCTTTTTTCTAGGCTGAGCAAAAAATTGTTAGCAAAAACATGGATAAAGAATATGCTGGCATCATTGGTATTCCTGAATTCTGCAAGGGTGCTGCCAACTTGGCCCTTGGAGAGAGTAACTCCCAAGTTTCTAATGGATTGGTAATGAATGCAGTTGATGAAATTATTTGAATTTGGATTTTGTATTTCTTACAAACGGATGGGTTTATGTTTTAGAATGCCACTGTTCAAGCCATCAGTGGAACGGGTTCATTGCGAATTGGTGGAGCCTTCCTCGCAAGATGGTTTCCTGGGAACAAGCAAATTTACCTCCCTGCTCCCACCTGGGGAAATCATATTCCCTTGTTTAGAGATTCTGGACTAGAAGTTAAGACGTACAGGTACTACGACCCAAAGACCTGTGGCTTTGACTTCAATGGCGCCGTTGAAGATATCAAGAAGATTCCAGAGCGTTCAGTCATTCTGCTCCATGCTTGTGCTCACAACCCCACTGGTGTTGACCCTAAGCCCGAACAGTGGGCCGAGTTGTCCCAGATTATTAAGCAGAAGCAGCTGTTCCCATTTTTTGATATGGCTTATCAGGGTTTCGCTTCAGGTCAGCTGTCCTTCAACTTGGAATGTTCAAACTAGGTTGAAAAACGTGTGATGAGTGAACTTGTTTTTCTTTTTATCTTTTTCCAGGTGACTTCGACAAGGACGCCTCTGCTCTGCGTTTGTTCTTGAAAGAAGGTCACGAAGTAGCATTGGCTCAGTCTTTCGCCAAGAATATGGGTCTCTATGGTGAGTTTCTTGTACTAGACTAACTAAAGTTCTTCCACGAGAACTCGACAAATTATTCCGAATATTTCTCTACATGAAAATACCCATGAATGTAGGCGAACGTGTGGGAGCATTCTCACTCGTAATGGGTTCAAAGGAAGAGGCTGATAGGGTCATGTCCCAGCTGAAGATCCTGATTCGTCCCTTGTATTCCAACCCTCCCATCCACGGTGCTCGTATTGCTGCTGAAATCATGAGTGATCCCGCTCTTCGCTCCCAATGGTAAATCCTTGAGTTTAATTACAGTTTCCAGAATGATCGAAACTATTTTTAATTTATCTTATAATTCCTCCTCCAGGGTCGGAGAGGTCAAAGGAATGGCCGACCGAATTATTTCTATGCGAGAACAGCTCAAGGCCGGTTTGAAGAAGGAAGGCTCAACCCGTGACTGGTCTCACATCACGGATCAAATTGGAATGTTCTGCTTCACTGGAATGAACCCACAGCAAGTTGAAAGACTAATGAAGGAGTTCAGCGTTTATCTGACTAAGGATGGACGTGTGGCCATCGTAGGAATCACTTCTAAGAATGTTGAGTACTTGGCCCATGCCATGCACCAAGTCACCAAGTAAATCAAACTCTTCTCAACAAGAACATCTGAAACTCTTTTTCGGCAGTACAGTCGTCGTCATGCTTTAATTAACTAGTGAAAGGAAAGGGTGCAACAAGAACGTTGTTGACCTCTTATTCTAATTGGAATATGTTTTTTTCTCTCCTTCAAAGCAGTTGTTGTTTTTTTTAGCTATTTTAATGCCAAAAGAAATCTAACAATATAGAAAAAGATATTTTGTGAAAAGAGTCCAGCGCAGGAGAATAAATCAAATCGATTTAATCCACGAGAAAAATTCTTACGTTACTCCACGAGAAATTCCTACGTTTAACACTTGTTCCTATAGTGATGCTTGACTTAGTTAGTTAACGTTTCTCCTCGAAATACACCGTTGGATCTGAGTAGCTGTGGACTTTGGGTTCGAAGACGTCCTCTGGCAGTGGCTCTTCGACTTCGTCTGGATAGAAGGTGGGAAATGGAGGTGCCACGTCGAAACGCCTATTAAAATTAACAGTCAGTTTCCATACCAACGAGCTTCCAGTTTTTGTTCAGACTTACTTTGTGGGTAAAAATGTGTCACGAATCGTGACGAAGGAGTTGGTTTCCCCAGTGATCCCAGGGGAATGGACGTAGATGACATTATACTTGGTATTGATTCTCAAAATCTTCACACCGAACATGGTCCGTCTAAGGCGACCCATAGGGCCGGGTACTTTAGTTCCAGGCCAAATACGACCCTTCTCACCCCCACCACCTGTGTTGCCTCCACGTCGGTGAGACTTGGTGACACCATGAGTGGCTCTTAAACCATGGAAACCCCACCTCTTCATTACACCTTGAAATCCCCGATCGATTCTGCAATACAAAATGACAGGACGAGGTTTAGGATGAGTAGTCCACATCTAAACTAGTTGGTTTAAGATGAGTAACTTGAATTAAAATTCCTTCAAGTCTTCTTCTTACGTTTTCCCGGCAATGTCAACATATTGTCCCACTTGAAAATGTGTAGCATGCAGAGGAGTTCCTGGAGGCAAAGCAGCGTCAGGTGTGACTGTAAATCTGTTGATTTTAACCTTGGGCAAGGTCCCACTTTGGTTAAATAGCCCACAGTACTCCTTGGTGAATATCTGAGGATCTGCACCTTCCGCCCCAACAATTACAATTCCTAGATTACCAAATCTATTCCCGTAGTTTCTTTGACATTCTTCGGGTGAGATGTATTTGATAACATGGTTGTCCACCACCTACAAGCACAGATTTAAAGTTGACTTAAGCATGTTACAATCTAGCTTGATTTTAGGACCTGTATTTGGCTGTTACCTGCAGAAGCGTGGCATGGATCTTGTTTCCATTACGGTCCCACATTGGATACAAACCAAGTTTACGAGCAATTACACCCGTTCGTATAGACTTGGGCGTCCACTCTCTTCTGACATGAGTCATCTCCTTCAGAGGACTCATGTACGGCATCCCGTCCGACTCGTGAGCGTACGGCGGACCGTACTTATCTAACGCTACTTGATTTACAAATGCTTGATTATCGGAAGTGATTTCTTGGTCGTTCCTCTAAAATAAGAGCACCATGAATATTAAGACAATTTAGAGAACATGTTCATCAAGTTAGACGGAATGTTTCTTCACCTCTCTCTTCTTCTTCGCCCACCAGTAGAAAGGATGACTTTTCCGGCGTTTCACATGGATGCCCATGCTTCGATTTTGCTGTACAGCTCTGCAAAATACAGTCAATTACAGTCACTCAAACAAATGGCAATAAACCAGCTTCTTGGCAGCTTCACCGCCATTGTTGTGGATACTAGAATTCGAGGACTTACATTGCAGCCTGACCGGCAAGACGAAGCACATTCTCATGTTGACAAAATTTTGTCAAAATATCACCGGTTGAGGGTGGAGTGAGCTTCCGCAGCAGATTCCAACTTCGCCACAAACTTGTCATTTTTTAATGTAGTTTTTCAATAATAACAAACTGAAATGCTTCCTTAAATCCTTCAAACGCTTCAGTTAAATTATTATAAATTAATTAGCTGGAGATCTTAAAAGATAAATTAGTGAAATTTTCTCCCATTCTTGTTCACCGCCATTTCATGTTTCCATGAGTAAAATTTTGAATTAGAGCGCCGATTTTTACACTCTATGGCTCATATTTGGAACTCAATGACAAGTACGTGGCTTGATGGGTTACGGAAAGGCGAAAATGCATCCAATTTCTCTCGTTGGTATTCAATTTATGCCGTAAATCTTGTGGGATAGAGGTAAGGGCTGCTAATATGTGAAAATTATAATTATTTACTCACTCTCCACATCAACAATCCATTGAAAAGAGGACTTTTTACAAGATGTGCGCCGGTCGTCATAACTGCGGTCGCACCAATTTCCTATTTAACATTCGCACTGTGTTCATAATTTAATGCAAAACGTGGAAAACATACACAACACCCCTCAATTTCAAGTGTCCTGGTACATTTAAAGAAACTAACCGACGACAATTATAGAGGGAGAAATGAGAAGCCATACGAGGTCTTGTGTTTCAGTACCCGTAGTGATTTCTTTGGGTACACCAACAAATACATAGAGATATAAAAGTAATTAATAATATTAATGTATATCACCGTAGAAATTTTTTAGAAGACGCGACAAAGATTACAAACTTGTAATAAAAACAAATATTCATTGCACTAACGTTGGTGATATTACGCAGGTCACTTTGGAAAACCCATGACGACTCATTATTCACGATGATCAAGTCGTGATCCTATGATAAGACAGTACAGCTGCAATATATCATTATTCTTAATTATTTCCCAATTGTTGTCCACGTCCCCACCGATGACCAAACATTCCTCCGACACCACCACCACCACCACCTCCTCCTCCTCCAACGGCAGCTCCACCACCACCGCCTTGATTAGATGGGGCTGGTGCAGGACGACCACCTGCGGGTGGTACTCCAAATCCTCCCATGCCTCCTCTTACGGGTGGAAACCAGCTTTCCCTGAAGATTAAACATTATGATCATTGCATTGGTTTGAACCGAACGTGCGTAAACCAAAGACAAAATTTTCTCAAACACTTACAGAATCGAAGGAGTTCCCAAGAGTGGTGGACCGCCGTACTGTTGTGGATACTGGAATTTGAGGAAAAAGTACAGATGGCCGACTAGAATACCGATCAGCTCCGACATTCCTCTGTAAAATTACACAGAGCCATATAAGCACGTTTCAAATTATTGACTTGATATTAAAAATACAATCCGATTGTATCTTAAAAAGGTCTTAAAATCACTCAACTTACCCTCCAGATAAGATTAGATTGAAGCCAAACAATACCCACGGGAGGTACATGGCTTTGAATTGGGTCCCAAACCAGAAGTTGACGACAACATCCTTGTTCAATTGACACCACAGATACAGCACGCTTAGGACCATGGGGTCCATTAGAACCTGTGGGGCAAGACAGGTTTATTAACCAATCAGTCTCTTCAAAATTAACAATCTACTACCTGCTCAACTTACCATCATATTCATAAATAAAGCTGTGATTGTACAAAGTGCCCAATTGAATAAAAGCATGGTCGCATATTCCGCAGGACTCGAGGCAAAGATTCCTACAAAACGTCCCATAGTTGACTCAATTTCTAATTATTCAATAGTGACGACATTTGTTTTAAAATATATCTCACCAGTTTCCAATAGTTTAGAGTAGTTTATCAGAAAGTATAGATTTATGAGGAAATGGAACCCTGTTTGAGGGCTGATGGGGTAGAACAGTAAGGCAGTTACTGGTCGCCATACCTGCCCACAAAAATAATTAATTTCATCCTCAAATACATAAACATGTAAGTGCAAATAGAAAAAAACACTGTTACAAATTTCATACCTGAAAATTATGTACAAATAAATCATACACCAGCACTAAATATCTCGGATTCAGAATCCCAAAGCGACCTAATAATGACAGTCCCACAGTCCCCCCGAACCAGTACCGAGTAAATCTCGGCAATGAATTGAACCATGTAGACAGGTCCTCCATTATATTCTTCTTCTTCTTCTTCTACAAATATCTCCTGCAATTGTATCACAAATATTTCATTTACAAAACCTAATAAACCCTCACACATCCATACTCACTCATGTGTTTAATCTACCGGAAATAAACTTCCATATTGAACCTTAACTATGTACCCACAGTAATCACTTCATTTTCACTTCATCAACCAACTTGAAATGGAACATTGAAAAATTCCTCTATCTCTTCAGGTCATGGTTGTGAAATTTTATTTTTTAAAAATTAATTTTCACGATACTTTTACCTATAGTATTCTATATCACGAATCCAATAGCTTCCAATCCAACACCTGCTGTACAAGCAGCAAAATTTATCACATTCTTTTGTCCATATAGCTTACCTTTCACAGCCTAATTCCAGTCTTAAGAATTTTAATTTCTTTTCATTTATATATCAGAATTCAATGGAGTGAAAATATCAATCTCATCGTCACATAAAAATTAACACGTCTCACTAGCTTCAGCTTCGCTGGTTAAAAGGGAATGACTTTTAGACCGATCGAGTGGCCCTAACTGCTGACGAGGCCCAATTGGAAGCCTTTGTGAGTTCCGGAGGCTTCCCGCCCGTGAGCACCCATCAGAGTCACATGGGGCCGTCCTCAGTATGCATTTCTCAGGCGAAGAATTTCACACACAAAACATCGGGCCTTCTGAATCTGAAGGAGCTGTTCGAGGGAGTCGAGTCGAGTGGTCGAGTCGAATCGAGTCCTCGAAAAAATACTGTAGAAAATAAACACATATAAGTGCCTATATATGTGGATTTTATTCTATTCCTGATAGATGAAAACGTGATTTGGATTTCTGGCCCTAATCTGTACAAGATTTGAGATTTTATTTTGCATTAATTTACGATTGAAAAAAAAAGTTGAAGAAATCAAGGTGAAAATGGTCAACTGTAAAAAGACTATAGAAGATTGATCATTATGGATTTGAGGAGTTGTGTTTAATTTGTAGAAAGAAGTGACACTGAAATTCCAAGGCCATTGGCGGTCTCTTAATGAATTAGTCTTTGCCGCATCAATGAGTGAAGTATTTAATTAATAGTAAAATTTGGGAAGAAAGTTTCCAAGTGGAACGTTGGGCATATCGAGAGATAATCAGTAGTGTCAGTTGGAATCCTGGTCCTGGAGGACTCAAGTGGTTGAGAGGATTGAACAAGAAATATCATTGAGGAAGGAGAAAAGGCTTTTGTATGTGAAAAGGTAGGTGATTTAGGTAGATGGGCTATTTGGAGTGAATGTGACCTGGTTTTTGACATTTGGATGATCATGTTGGAGATGATGTTGACATTTACTTTACTTCACTTCACACCTTGACATGAATGTATTGTGCGCAGATGTGCCGCCTTTTTATGGAGGATATTAAATTGTTGTGTATTGTCTTTTTCAGGAAGGAGTGAGCTGAGTCGGTGATTTGGGATGATAGAAGGTGGATTGGCTGGAGAAAGTTAAGGTAAAGTTGCATCTCAACTCGTTATGTTCTAAAGTGTGTAAAGAAACTTAATTTTATGAAGCCGTTCGTAATGTTTTTATTTATATCTTAGGACTGGTGGGGTGGCATGATGATAGGGAGAAGAGGCCAGCCGAAGATAACGTATTTTTTCCCAGCAGCAACCAATTGATTCTTGTGTGGTCAAGATGTCCAGTGGGAGCTCAAAAGATCTGAAGGATGTGAGCGGGTCAAAAATTCGGAAGAAACATTCGGAAGGGGATGTGGTGGACATGGTGAACTATGCAGAATCTCAATGGCCTTTGCAGTTTGATGAAGTCGATGCGCTTCCAGAATCCCTTCGATTCAACTACTTTGATATACTTTGCATAGCCGTGTCCATGCTCACCTACCTGTTCGACCTTGCCATGGACATCTATGTTGCCTGTATCTACTATAAAACCCAGAATATTTGGTACTTTGTTCTTACGCTAGTCTTCGTCATCATTCCTGCGGGAACAATGACCGCTTTCAGCCTCAGATGGTAAGCTGCTTATTATTATTATTATTACTATGGTCACCAACGTGATTGTCTTCACTAGTTTCTTCTTGCAATTTGAGAGTAATGTTATGATTTTTGTCTAGGTATGTGATGGACATGGACAATCAAACAATTGCTAAGCCATCGTGCACCAAGTGGATAATACGAACTGTTTTTCTCCTGCTCCAATTGGCTCCAGTACTACGGTGAGAACCAAGTGATGTTATGTTTTTAAACATGTGGTTTTTAAAATTTCTAAATGTTTGCTTTGTGATTCCAGGTACATTGACTCACTGATTTACGGATTAAAAAGTAGGGCCGCGGCCAAACGTAATGATAAGTCTCTGCAAATTAAGTATTACACTTGTATGGTAAACGAAGATGCAGATGCTTCCTTGTTAAGGCTCTTCGAAGGATTTATGGAGGCTGCACCACAAGTTACACTGCAGCTTTTTATTCTAATTTACCACTTCCGTGATGAGAAGGCTCCATTCAAAAATGACACTCAGCGTAAGTTTTCATCATCCAACGTTGAGAAATGAATGATTTTTAATATAAGAAATTTTCTTGGATTCTCTCCAGGCTTTTACCTGCTTCTGGCCATCTTGTCTTCGTTAGTAAGCTTAGCGTGGTCTCTGTCCTCGTATCACCGTTCTCTAAGGTACTCACAACCTGATAAGCCGAATATATCTTACAAGGGGACAATACTACAGTTCGTGTGGCATTTCTGCATCATAAGTAAGTTGTCAATGCAAGCCCCAGTACATTTGCACGTGAGAATATTTTGTTAAAATGTTAAAATATTTTACAGGTTCTCGAGTTTTCGCTTTGGGTGTCTTTGCGTCAACGTATCCGATTCTTCTACTGCCGGTATGTGTGGCTCATTGGCTAGCCATGCTAGCTTGGTTGATCGTGCAAGGGAATCAGGAATGCTCGAATCATTGTGAGGAAGCTTTGTTAAACCTCGTTGTGGCTTTCATTTACGTTTTTACCTTTTTTAACGTGCGTGACGAGCCTACGCGCTACAAGTACTTGACCTTCTACCTCATTTGTTTCCTGGAAAACACAATTTTAATATTCACCTGGTTCTTCTCCTTCAACGTGTCCACCCCGGAGATTTTCTGGTTCCGTGTGTCAGGAACTGTGGCTGACTACACTTTATTTTTTCTTGGTATCATATGCATGGTAATGTACTACGTGTACTTTCACCCCTCCTTGGAATTCCGTTCCAAGGCGAACAAGAAAGAATTTCAGTCGGAGCAGCCACAATTTCACCCGACGCCAGGAACGGCCAAGAATTTAACGCGCAAGGGATCCATTGATCTGGTATCAAATCCTCATAGTGCGACGAGCTCTAGGAAGATTGTTACCTTTGCACCCGAGCTGCCCAAGTCACAAGAGAGTATCGGTTCGTCTTCAAGAGTTATCGACAGTGATAGAGTAGCCACCACCAAAACTATTCTCATTCAGCAGCAGTCCAACAACAAAAAGGCTGAGTCTGGCAATGAAGAAACGCCGTTATGAGTGGTTGCTGGCTTCCAGTAATGCTATATTTATTTGGTCAGCAATGATTCCTACATATTCTACCCAAGACGATTCAACCGTAGTAATACCGACGTAAGTAATGTTAATGATGATTCATTCATAAGGTAGAAAATGGGATGAGGATCCAGAACTGATTAACATGTCAATGTTACTAGCTTAAGATTTATTTCGTGTTTGCTAATTTAAAACACATTGTGAGCAACATGAACGGTCTCTTCCACATATTTTTGGGATATTGTGGCGGGCGGCAATGACGTCCGTAGGGTTAAGGTCATTTGGAATAAGACTCAGAAAAATAATGCGACTTTTAGTGCAACATCCATAGGTTCCTAGGGGCAACTACTTTAGTTAGAATCGGTTATATTTATGGGCAATCATGTGATGTTTTTGAGGATGTTTAATTTAGCCTGGTCCCATGTACTTTGCCCCCCCCCCCCGCCGTACAAGTACTCCGCCCCTCTCCGGCACCAAGTGCTTCGCCCTCCCACACCATTGACTTCGCCCTACGCGCACTTATTATGGTACAAGAAGAAAAGTAATTCGACAATGGCGTTGTACTTTTTCTTCTTGTCGTTATTATTACGAATTCAAACTGAATGGTCTGCACATTGGTTTTGGTCCTTGGTATTAATTGTAAGTCACTGTGTAATTGTATTGAGAAAGAATGTAAAAAAAAGTATTGTGTAAGCTGTATTTTCGTACTAAGTAATAACACATACATGAATGTATATTTTGCGGGGTCTATATTGTCGTCAATGATTTCAGTAATTTACATGTTACTGCCGCAGTCTGTCTTATACACATATCCACGTGTGGGTGTTAAAAAAGTTGAACTGAATTACTTATTAAACGAGTCAGCTTGTTGTAAAAAAAAACTAAGTATTGTACTTGTAAGTTATGTCTATGCGCACAGGGGCACTGATACTGTCTATTGTTAGAATACTTGACAAGAGTACTGAACTGGTTATTTATTCACAGCGCCATTATTATTATATACGGTAATTATACTTTCCAATTCTTAGAAGAAAATTAATAATGTGAGGGCAGTGGGAAATTCTTTCCCCCTCTCGAGAATATTTTCACATCATGTTGTGATAGCACTCTGTGGGTGACTAACAATGATAATTATAATAAGATTATATACTTTAACGATCTCTGCTGTTGCTGTATAGAGGGACATATGGGGAAAATGTGAGAGAGTTTAAGTGTAAATCTTTCTGCTCATTGTGGGTAGAAAGGTTTCATTGTTGCACAGACAGTAGCGTGTGATGTTTGCGCTCACATTACGTGTGTAGACAGGGGTCCAAAAAACTGAGCAAATTAATCACGAGTTAGTATTTGTAATGAGTCGAGATGTTAGCTGTCATGATATTTTAACTATAATAGTCTTGGTCGGCTTAATGTAAATCACAATCACTAATGCGTACTATTCCACTACTGTTGTATCAGAATGTTACAAACCGGAGCGGAGACTCTGGATTTGATGTGTGAAGTACCTGTTGAGGGC
>JAQIWI010003153.1:0-10703 GCA_034698825.1 Deuterosminthurus bicinctus
TTTTTTCATTAAAGGAGCCAGCCAACGGAATGAGCAAGAGGAGAAGATTAGAGACAATTAAGTAGTCAGGTCAGTCAATTGTTGGACTTGGTCAACTGCAAACACTAATTTGATAATGATAGCTTTTCAGTTTCTTGACGTTGATGAGAGAGGCTCAATGAATGAGCTTGTATATGAGCATATGAGCAGTCCAGACCACTTCTGCTTGTCCATTGTGTACAACGCATGTAGTACACTTTGCTATTGCTGCAACATTAATAATAATTATCTGATTGAAATGTATATATATATGCGCCTAGATAAATTCTCACACACTTTTACAAGCTCCGAAAAGATGCAAAGTTTGGCTAACAATGTAGGTTCATCAGGTCGCTGCTGCAGCAAACGTTGTTATGAATGAAGTTATTGATGACATTGCAATAGCACCGTGCGAATCCCCCATTAATTTCATAATGTATTCGATAATAACACAGGTAAGTGATACTGTCTGAAAAGTTAGCAATAGATTTCAATGTATGATTAAGCAGGGAACCTTTCGCCCTCGAAAGTGAAAGGGAGAGAGGCTGATGAAAAAAGGACTCTTGATGTTTGTGTTGGACAGATTGAACCTGCAGGTCTCGATCAATTATTTTTTCTCACACTAACCGAACTACGCCCATCTCTCCATCCTCAACTATATAAATGAAATTGGCTTGATTTTCAAACCATCAGTCCAGCTTTGTCCTCTAATACGACAACAAGAAAAACATTTCTTTTCCTCTCTTCAACCAAGCCACTACGTGCTTTAAATTATCTCTTCAACATGTTCAAGGTGAGTGTGCGTAAGGATTGAAAAAAAACGTGTTTGTCTGCAGTTGATTTGCCCGTTCGGAGTCATAATAATTTTTTGGGTCGTGGATGATTTCAGGTCATCTCTTTGCTCGCTCTCGTCGCTGCCGCTCAGGCTGCCGTTACCTACGGTAATGGACACATTGGAGCTCAGTCTGAGTCTACTGTTCGTGGACTTGGTGGTCTCAGCACCGTTTCTCACCAATCTAAGGTGAACTTCCAAGCTGTTTTGGCAGTTTTGTGTTAATTTTGAATGAATTTTTAGAACGTATTGGTGCTAATTTCTGGGATTTTGTCCAGGTTGTCAACTCTCCATACTCCACCAGCTCTAAGTCTGATACCCGTGTGACCAACGCTGGTCTTTATGCCGCTGCTCCAGTTGCCTATGCTCAACCAGCTCAGGTTGCCTATGCTCAACCAGCTCAGGTTGCCTATGCTCAACCAGCTCAGGTTGCCTACGCTCAACCAGCTCAAGTTGCCTACGCTCACCAAGCTCCATTGGCCTACGCTCAAGGTCCATCCGTGACTTACACCGCTGGCCCAGCCGTTGCCAAGGTCGCTGCTCCAGTTGCTTATGCTGCTCCAGCTGTTGCTAAGGTCGCTGCCCCAGTTGCTTACACCCAAGCCGCTCAACTTGCCTATGCCCAACCCGGTCACGTTGCCTATGCTCAACCAGCTGTTGCTAAGGTTGCTGCTCCATTGTCTTACGCCGCTCCAGTTGCTAAGGCTCTCGCTCCAGCTGGCCTCCTTGGAGTTGCCTACAGCGCTGTTCAACCTGGTGTCGCTACCTTGTCCTTCGATGGATTCGGTGTCCACTACGGATACTAAATATTCTAAACTCAAGTCTTCAGTCCGGAATTCATTATTCTTATGCTGTACACACCAACCACAATTTAAAACACAATCATCTTTCCCCTCGTTTCCCCTGTTATCACCAACAGCATCATGAAATTTGTGTCTTCTCAAACTGAGAGCCTCCTGTTACCTGTCTCGTTTCCTTAACTATTTATTATTGACCGATAATAAAAAGATGCAGAATGGATTCATTAGGTGTTCATAATGTGTTTTTTATCCGCTGCTTCGATGACGAGCCAGCCGTTGACAATGGGATAGACTTCCATGTCGGTGACACTATAGTCGCTTGCCATACCGATTACGATAGTTTTTGTTGGCTCTTCAGGATCGTCGGGAGGAATGTGGACTTTCATGAGGTTGAACTCGTTTTGGATTTTGATTTCGTCGGGTTCGTAGCCACGGAGGTCCAGTTCAAGGCGGACGCCTTTAGTGCCTACGCTAGTGAGGAAGGCTTGGGGTCGATGAGGACCATAATTGCGGTCGAATACGAATCCGTTTAGTGTTGTAAGGCCCATCAAGGGCTGGCCCATTACTTCGTGGACTTGACGGGGCTCTAGACCGATGCTGAAATTGTAAGATTCACTTTGCAATTCACGTACTAAATTATCATAAGTTTCATCTATATAATATTTCAACTTGAGAGCCTCAGCGTTAAGAGCTATTGAGTACTGACAATTTTTAGTGCTAAATTAATAATAACAAACCTTTGTCTGAAAATGGCATCTTCCATTGCCATCCTTGCAGCTTCTTTTCTGAACTTCTCAAGGTCCTCCCTGTATTCTTTGGTATCCTTCATAAACATGGCCTCTGTTCTCTTGAACTGTGCTATGGCTTTATCGTACTTCTCCCAATATCTGTCCCATTCTCTCGTGCCTGGCTGCGCAGTGCAAACTCCAATCTTGGACAACAACGAAATGGAAACTTCGCTGGAGGACTGATTGGCTTTCTTAAGGATTCCTTTCAGTGGTGCTGAGTTGGACGTGAGAGTACTGGGGATTGCAGAGGCTCTGGATGTACAGCTTGTTCCACTTTCAGAGCCGGCAGTACTGCCGCATTGGCTCCTATTACTTCGTGTCCTCCGATACTTCCTCTTGTCCTTGCCATCAGAATTGACTTGAGGAGTTTTGGGTTGTTCATCCACATCACCACCACCTTGCTGTTCTTCTGGAGTCTTCAATTTTTTTTGCAAATTCTCCGTACTTCCTGCCGTCGTGCTTGGTGGAGCAAGGCATCCAGTAGTAGTGCTGAGAGCAATCTCACTTGGCGATGTTCCTGTTCGTGGGTACTTGGTACTGTCTGAGGCCCCGAATGTGGATTTCGATGACAGGTATCCCAAAGACGATCCAACATATTTTGGAGCAATTGTGTTCAAGTTGGCCTGAATGTCTTCTTTAGGCTTAGATTTCAAGCCTAATGGCGTCCTTGGTCGTCGCTTAGTAGAAACACGAGGTCGCGCTTGGCTTTCATCTGGTTTTCGGGGTGAAGGCAATCGATAAGTGAGATATCGAGATGGTGAAAGTGGGATGAAGCCATGTGATCTCTTGGTTTGAGGAAGAGTTTGAATGCTGCCGATGGTCGCCGCTCGGGTCATTTTAGGCAAAGGGACAATAAATGGATTGTATGCTTTCATAATCCGTCGCGTTGCCTTCTTCTTGCCCCAACTTTCTAGTTGTGCCTCTTCGGGTGTCAGCCGTTCAATTTGTGGGTTTTTTAGTGGATTGAATGCCGAATCGTAGTCAGGCAAGGACATATTCACATTGTAGATGCAGCTTCGATCCTTCGGTCGTGGTGTTCTTTGAGGATTTAATGGAGCAGTTGTATTTTGCTCACTTGGGGATACCGGGACTTTTTCTTTGTTGTCGAATCGGTCCCTGCGATAAGATTTTTCCAGAACCTTTTCGAACTCTTTGAGTTTGCGAGAGACAATGGCGGAGTTGTTTTTGATTCTCTCGGCTTTGTTTTGAGATATTGCTTGTTTCATACTCTTTTCGAAAGCTTCTGCCATCGGGGTTAAGGATGGGACAGGTTTTGGTTTTGCAGGACGAAACCATTCTGAATGTTGGGGAAGATAAGGACTTCCAGCGGCGTGGGACTTTGACGAATTTGCCATTGATTTTGATTTAGTGCAAATAAAATACGATCAATAAATTCTTAGCCTCAATTTCAGTAACATTTATGGGTATATTTACAGCTTAGATAATATTCTAAAACATAACTAGTTTGTAATACAATTAAACTATTTATTATTTATCTGGGAACGTTTGCTATTTGCTACTTAATGAAAATGCTTAATGCTTATTTGCTTATTAGTGAAGTAATTAAAATTTCCTACTAATCGATTCAAATTAAAACTAACTATGTCAATGTTTGGTCTATTTTTACATCAACGGATACGCCATTGTTGATGGTATTTTTCTGCCATCTTCTAGGTAACAATGCCAACTAGAACTCAAAGGCCCTTCTGCTATTTCGATGTAGTTATGAGTGTGTTGATCGTATTCGAAATGATAATGCCAGCCACCGTTAGAACTGAACGCTTGTCAACAGTAAAATAAGACCCAACTAGGATCCCTTTCGTCTTGGTGGACCTCAAGAATCTTCTCATCCACTCATCCTGCCTCGGCAACTCTTTCCAAGAAGCCAGCATCTTCTCCGATTGATCATGAACATCAGCAATGCTACTCAAAACTTCGAGCAAGAGGAGAAATATAACCGACCCGATGAATACGAGCCACACTGCAAGAATACCATCGTTTCCCGCAGCAGCCGAGAAACAAAAGACGACCATTACCATGCAGATTGCTTCGAAGTAAAGCAGCATCCAGTGGAAGTCTTGATTGATACTTGCAAGAAGTACACTTAGCCTTCGATATTCCTTTGGTGCTATCTTCCTCAGTTTTGCCGTCCCATTTGTTGACATGCTGGAAGTCTGCCTGGAAGTTGTAAGAAATTATTGGTTGAAATGGTAAAACAAGCTTATTTTATTTACAAATGGCCGCCTTACGTGAATTTTTCCATAGTTCCAGTCACTGCTTTGAACATGACGAAGTACAGGCCCTCCACAAAGGCAATCGCACAGTTTTGCATCAACCAAATATACAGATGCAAGAGGAGGAATGGAACTTTGAGGGACTTTAATGCTGTCGGTCCACACAACGAGGACAGAAGATGATGCTGATCTGGGCGTCTCCAATAGTTGGATATTTTTGCGAACAGTGAGAACTTAAGGACACGGATGAGCACGGTGATCTTTGTGTCTTTCAAAGTACCCACAGCTTGTTGTTCTGAAGAAAGTAAAATGCGGAACGCAGTTTGATAAAATTTGAGTGGAAATAATCCGCAGAAATCAGAGGTTTGTAAAAGTAAACATGGACAATCTTACCCGTTGCTTGGTCATAGTACTGCAAAGCAGCATTCAACAATGGCGCATGACCTCCCCAGTTCACAGCAATTTCGACGAAAAACAGCATCGGGAGGAAACATGCAGCAAGATTGTAGCCTAAATTGACGATTACTTTCGCAGGGACATGATTTTCAGATCGAAGCATAACAATAAATCGAGCAAATATGAAGCCAAGGTATGCCACATGTAGTATTAGATTGAAGGCGAAAATTGAGGCCCTATAACGTGAATTTTCGTACTGTAAAGTCTGGCGTTTAAAATCCCAGGTGTAAGGAGCTTGAACTATAAGATGAGTGTACTTGATCATTTGAGTTAGTCGCTTGCAGAATTTCAGCTCGAGGGCAACCATTGTGACTGCCAAAACACAAGACTCAAACGCTCAGTAGTTGATTCCTTGGGGTATTCAATCATAATGGGCAGACTTGCCTACAAATGTTTAGTCAATTGTTGTGTCTAGAATCTCAAGATTGTACATGCGCCTTTATGATATCGCCAGCATTCTAATTTATTGAAGCAATTTCTGCAGAAATTGGTCTAGGAATCGCCACGAGATTAGGTGGAAGAGAACCGTCAAAGATAGCTCCTATAATCTCACTTTGCCCGTGCTATTCCAATGCACAATTAATGAAGGTGTAGTTTCAGACTATCGTATGCTCAGATATCTTTGCTCTACTTTAAGCTATCTAAGGCTTGTATGTGTGGGACTAAAATACATTCAGCACACATGCAATAGCAATGCGAGGAAGTAAATGAATCGAATTTTTAGAATGCTCTCGAAAACTCAGTCAGTTCGACGGGACATTTCAATTTAGATCCGCATGTAGTTTCCAAATCTCTGTTTCTTGCTTTTAATATTCACATTATTGCATTAATGTATGTTGTAATAAATACAGTTTCGGAAGTTGAAGAGGACGAAGAGCCTTGTAAATACAGGGACCATATTTCATGAAGTTGTTTCTTTCTTTTTTCTGCTGTAATGGTGGTCACAATCGTGGGGCGTCTAAGCATGAAAATCACTGACACCATCATTAATCATTGACATCCTCCTCATTATCCCCCGTAGCTGCCACAAGAGCTTCGAGTTTATACACAGAGACAGTAAATGGTATTGAGATAGGCTTTTCTCCTGACTGCAAGTTTATACAATTTTACTTTATTACAAGCCACTGTTATAATAGTCTACTAAAAAAATCAGCATTGATCATTTGGAATTTACTTTGCAATGAATACTGCTGTTTGAAAGTTCCGATTGAAAATACAGAGTGGGGAAAGATAAGACTGTGGATGCCATTGCCAGCATAAGGAACAGACACAATGCTTTTCTTGACGAAGGTGCCATGATCTTTTGTGAACAAAATCTCACCTTTAAACTTGATATTTCTAATGCAACTGCAAACTTTGCTGTGGTTTACATTTAATAGGATCACTCCTGATCGGAAAGCTTTGCTTGAAAATTCTATTCATCTAATTTCATATGTTACTGCCATAGTCATTAATGAATATTACGACACTTCATCATCATATTTCATGTTTCATGTGTCCCTCATAGTAAACACAAATAAATTTTTCTGAAGGCACCAACTGTCAACAAATCATTTGAATACAATCTATTGCTTGTCTATTCGGTAAACATGAGCAAGTAAATTACTTATGAGAAATTAATTGACTTATTTATTTAAAAACAAGTCAAAGATAATTTAATTATCCCTCTTTCTTAATATTCTATGCTCAAATATGACGCACTAACATACAAGATATCCTAATTTTCATTAATTAATTCGTAGAAGGAACCTATGGCGTAATTCAGTTGGATTTTCCATGTAATTAAAGCTTGTGAAGATTAATGTTCCTATAAAATGAAGACCAGAAGAAGCTTGCAGTTTTGTGTAACAAAGGTTGATGCTTTCTGAACCTGCTCAAGATTTAAAGGTGACATTTTCACAAGTCTTCATCGTTCGTTCACAAAACATGGCAGCCTATTCATCCAGAAATACATTGATTCTGCTCCTTGTGCTTGGTGTGGCTGTGGTATCCACAGCCATATCTCACAACATCCGAAGAACTCGTGAGGAAATCACAGAGCCTGAAGGCAACCCCGCAGTAAGTTGACAGCAATTTCCTAGGCGACTGCATCAGTGGCAAGTGTACTAATAAATTGGATAAATTGCAGCCGGGAGCAACGCCTGATCTGGTTCCACCGACTGCCCCTGAGAATAAAATTGAACGTCGCTGGTTTACAAGTCCGTGGGATTATTATGGAGAAGATTATTATTGGTATACTTGGTAGAAAATAAAGCTGAGAAAGCCACGGACCAGATCTACAACTACAACTACGGTCGCTTTTTTCACTGAGATCTTACTGGTCTTACGTGACCCCAGAAATGATTTGTGTGGACATTTTCTTAAATGGCCACTAGTTCGTAACATGGAAATGCTAAAATAATACTGAAAAATGTTTGCTCAGAATGGTACGTGACATTCATTACACACCACATAAATCTTTATCTAGAAAAACATCCTTAAACCACAAACAACTTAGTAATCAACTTATATATTTCATACATACGTATACGCAAAACAACAAGAAACTATGGAATCTTGAAAGGTAAAGCTATGAGTGAATTAATCACAGATTGACAAGTACATTAATCAGAGCTATCAGGCTGCTCCTGTCGCTCCTCAGGAGCCTCCGCCTTGTCAGACTGGTCAATATTCTCCGAAGAATTGCCTTCATCTAGTAAAATTGCTAGTTGATCTGCCTTGACCAAATGCACCAATTCTTCAACTGACACTGCTTGCTTTTCCGGGGCCAGTTTCTTCAGCACAGGATTCACTCTGAGTTCGTCGGATTCAATTCCATTTAAATTCTGCACAGAATTTGTCAGTAGACGCATCATGCAGGAATCATGGTTTTCCTCTAAAGACCGAATGATTTCATGAGATGACAACGAGGCACCGGTCTTTGAGCCACGTTGAACGCTCTGTAGTTTATTTTCTGCAATCAACAATAAAAATAACACAAAATTCAGAAATGATCCATTTTCGTTGTCATGGAAAGCCCGAAGCTCGACGTAGCATCAAACAAATGTCATGCAGCTGGAATATAAAGTTGAATCAGTCTGAAAAGCTTGAATTGCTGCTAATCGGTTTCATTATTAAATCAAATACAAACCTAACGATGCCAGGTACTCATCAGAATCAGGAAGTTTGGCAAAGGGCTGAAAATGATCTTCGAATTCCATGTCTCTGTTTGCAGTCAAAGTGTCGCCAGATTGACCTGGTAGGCCACTTGATCCATCAACTTGCCACGGGTCCATCACCATTGCAACGATTGCAATTTTTTTGGAATCTTTACTCTCAGAATATATTTCCTTTTTTCTTTTAAAATTGCAAAAAGAGTTTGAAAACGACTGTGACTACACTTCAACTGCAACTCCCACTTTTTTGTGACGGAACTAACTTGAAGTTCGCGGTGAATGTCAGACGATGGCTACCCAAATTGTGATCTTTCTGCCCCCAGAAATAAATAATTTGTAGACGTGTGTAGCAAGTAGCGAATAACTGTGAGAATTTATTGCGAAGCTATAAGAATTAAGAATTGGGTAGGTCTAAGCAATTTTTCGAAAGGCTCTTTGACGAGGCAATAATACAAACAAGACTTTCCACAAAACATAATTACACAACTCGAGACTGGCACATCTGTTCCATAAGATTCCACATTATAGACAATTACATGCAAAACTTCATAATTAAAATACGAACTCAGTAGTCATAACTGTTGTTTTCTTCAATAATTGCCAGCAAACAATCTAGGCACAAAATCCCTTTCCTCCAAGAATATCCCGCAGCCCACAGCCATTATAAACTATTTGCGTGTTTATGTGCAGTTACTTCGGTGAAATGTTTACTTCTTCTTTTTCAACTCCTCAAAGCGTTTGGTCAAGTCATCGAAGTCGATTTCGTCTGTTTTACTGTCGTTGCTGCTACTATTCATATTGCCTCTTCCACCAGCTAAATTAGTGCCCGAGGGATTTGTGGAAGGGATTGGGGGTAAGTCTGGAACGTCCGGCAGGTCAAGATTGTTACTATCAGGAGGTGATAATTTAGATCTAGGCTGAGGTTTTGGTCTCAGATCACCCTGCAATCCAAAATGATTCAATAGTTGCGTTAATCAATGACATCAAAGCATACTCGTATCACGAAATAACAAAAACAACAATAATAAATGACGGCGACCACCAGTAAGGACAAGATAAAGACAAGACGAACTGGGATCAAGTGTCAGGATGTGAACGGAACTAAATAATCGGCTAAACTTAAATTGGGAACAAAACTAAGCAAACCTTGGGTGCCGACGGTGGGGTCGGGAATGAGCTATATGGTGGTGGTAAGCTGTCAAACCTTGGCCCGTAATTACCCATCCCGCCCATCTGCTCCATTACGTCGTAAAATTAAGCACATTACCATTAAATTACATTAACACTTGACATCACTCAAGGCTACGAACAGTATACTACAACTCATGCACTAACTACTGCTACCTGTCACTGTACAAATTTTTTAAAACAAAAGTAGCTTCAAAAGAGATTCATTGTTGAAAAAAATTAGAATGCTCTAAAAGAAAACTGAAGAGACAGAATCTAATCTGACAACAACACGATCACAACTGACTCTGAATCACACCTGAGGAAGCACAAAACCGCCCACGTTTCCTGCCGGAGGTGCTGGCATTGCTGAAGGAGAAAATCCACCATCCAAAGGTCTCTTCATCTCTTCTGAAGGCATTTGAGGATATTGGAACGGTTGATACTCTTGAGGAGTAGGCGAAATGCGACCCGGCATCACAGGCATATATGGAAAGCCAATAAATCCTGGAGGAACAGCTTGACCTCCGTCATTACCACCTGCTCCATGATGATGATTATTTCGATCTTCTGGATCCAAATCAATCAGCTCGCCAGAATTTTGTTCTTCAGCAAGCACCTACACAGACCCAAAAAAAATTCAGCAACCTACAAAACTTTCAAGAAAAATTACACATGCGTCATCAGTACCTTCTCATCGGGCTCATAGTCAACATTATAATTCTTGGCAATTTCAATCAGGTACCTCTCGACCAGGATTCTGGGCGGTGCCTGGACACTCATCTTCTGCATCAGTTTTGCTGACACAGTCCCAACGGTGTTGTCCATGCAGCTCATTGCATAAGGCTTGCCATACTTTGCTGTCAGCTGATCGGAAATCAGTTTCAATTCAGCACAATCGCTATGTAGTCTCAAGGAGACCCAAATTATACTCGAAACAGCTTCTTTCAACCCATCATCAAGCTCCCTGTACAAATGAATCACAAGAAAAACCGACATGAAATTCCAGATGACATTCGTACGTATCACAAAATAAATCACAAAAGAAAAAAATCTACTCACTTCATTTGCTGCAGCAATCCAAATCTTGCAAGCAATAAGTCACAGTACATTTCAACAAGCTCCATAGCTTCAACAAGATAATCTTCCCGGATAATATGCTCAACCCGAATCCTGGCTCTCTCCGGCTTCCCATCTCTCATATAATCCGCAATTTCCTTTCTTGCTTTCAGAGCCAGCTCTGTTTTCTTCTT
>JAQIWI010003154.1:0-10700 GCA_034698825.1 Deuterosminthurus bicinctus
AAAGCTTAGAGTGAGCTTTTGCAATAATCAAATCATCACGACTGGTCCAACGTTTTCATGGTGCTGTCAGAAACGTAGCATTTTAATACATGAACGCCAAGGTGGCTATGGCTACCTCATTAAATTCAGATTATTCAAAATCAATGCCCGAGGTGATTCAAAATCAAAGCCATGTGACTCATATGGAAAAATAGCCCATTTGTTGTATTTGACTCATTCTCACTCCACTCACATTACTGTTTGCAGAATTAAAGCAAACTACTGTGAGACTGCCCAACGGCCTTTGCCTGAGTCAATGAAAGACTGACTGACTGATTGTCGGTCGGTCTCTCCACAAGCATTATTAACTTGACGATGTTCCTGAACATTCTCTGCAGTGACGTTGTAGATGATCAGTAAGTATTTCCTCCAAATAAAAGCTTGGACACGCATCCAACCGCTAGATTGCAGGCCGAGTTCTCCTCCAGACTCGTTTCCAGTAAGAAATCCAGCAGTTGGCAGTGTCCATAAAGTGAATGTCCCTTGTCATCATCTGAGCATCATGATTCAACCTCATGGCCATGGCTTTCGAGCTGGAAAACCAACTTTGGAAAGCTTCTCATAAAATTCTCCAGCTCCTGCCAACTTTACGAAAGTTCGGACGAAATGAAACGGATATATTTCATGTCATAATTATAGCTTTTAACTCCATTCTATTTCCTTTGCACTTACTAACGGGGGATTCTTTTTAAAAAACAGATTCATACAGAAATCAAATCTAACAGAGTATAAAATTCAACAGATATTGTCAATTCAAACAAATGTAATCAATTCTAAGGTATTAACCCATCAAAACAAAATACAATCGTACGTTTTTGAAATGAATATTTTGAATGGATCTTTCTATGAATTTTGACAAAAAGATTGTTGGTTTTCTCTTATGGCGTATTTACGGGCAGAATTTGAGATGACAAAAGAACATGGAGATTTTGAGGGAATATTGACAAAGGAATGTTGTTTGATGGAATGGGGGCGAAATTATTGACCGTTTCAATTTCAGAGTGTCGTTCGATGCGAATAAATTAGATTGACAGACAGGGATTTTGGAGTTTTTTTTTGCACGCCCTCAGAGAGTCATTGAAGAAAATGAATGGGACCGCTCACCGCATGCATGCTGTTGCTCTATTGAGGAGAGCGAGCGAAGTGGAAGCAAAAGAAGGAGATGAGGGAAGGCATGCCATTGGACGACAGGCGTGCTCGAGAAATTCAAAAGGTCCCGCTGTGACGTCAATGTGCGGCGGGCCAATGGGAAGGCTCGGTCAAGTGACTCCACCTCTTTTGCCGGTAACCCACATCAGTTCACTACTGTGACGGTTAAGGGAAGGAATTGTGAGCAATTTTTGTGGAATTTTGAGTGATTTTGTTTGGAAATTTGTGGATTTTTACACAATTGTACGCTTCTCAAGGATCAGAGGATTTTGGGGAGTGAGAAGGAAAGTGATTAGCTCCTCGGAGAGTTCCTAGGAAGCCACCAACTCGAATTTATATTTCTCTCATCAGCGGAGGCGCGAAACAAAGAAAAATGTCAGAATTAGTGCAAATTTTGGAAAAAACTGTTTCGCCAGGTATGAAATTTGACTCGGATTAATCGTGTCTTTTGATTATAATGTTGAGAATGGTTAATGCTCCGGTGGATGTGCGCCGGGAAGATCCGGCACGGAGGATGTGCAATTGGGAGAGTGTATGATATGTATGCAAGAAGCTCATGCTGCACTCGGTCCTTGTTTTATTTTTAAATCTGCAAATGGAAATTAGCATTTTCTGGGCAATTGGATCATGCAGTTGCCATGGTCTCTTGATGGCGTTCGTCTGTCGGGAGACTGAGGGAATCGGTGGAAATGTTATGGGATGTTGAGATGATGCCTATGTGGGACTTGTGGTAATGGTCAGTAAACGAATTTTTATGGATGTTTGATATATTCCAGATCATACTGAGCTCCAACGGGCTCAGGCATTTTTGGAGCAAGCTGCCGCTACCAACTTTGTAAGTTTTGTGACATTTTGGTAAATGCTGTATACTTGTGCGTTGTAAATAATTCTTCACTGTGTCTTATGTAGCCTGAATATATTCGGAGCCTATCCGAAATCTTGGCCAACCCACAATGCAGTCCTGTGGCTCGGATGGCATCGGGACTGCAATTGAAGAATTTATTAACATCGAAAGATCCCAATGTGAAGACTCAGTACCAGAATCGCTGGGTCACTGCCCTCACCGATGAGATCAAGGCAGTGGTGAAACAGAATGTAAGGGTGTAAGAATTATTATCAATTCGTGCTGTGTTTGTTTGCTGACTGAGGGAAAAATTTGCTGTCATTTGCAGGTCCTAGGGGCATTAGGAACTGAAGCTACGCGTCCCAGCTCAGCCGCACAGTGCGTTGCCTATATTGCTGTTATTGAATTAGGGTTAAGTCTGTGGCAGGATCTTATTCCTACGTTAGTAAACAATGTAGCTATGAATGGTCATGCATCGTCAGAGCTTTTGAAGGAAGCGTCGTTAGAGGCCATCGGGTACATATGTGCTGACATTGTAAGTCAATTTATAGGATTTTGATGCTGTCAGGACTGGAACTAAAGTACTTCCTTTACTCTTTCAGGACCCACAAATTTTGGCGTCGCAGAGTAATAATATTTTAACTGCAATCGTCCATGGTATGAAGCGGGAAGAGCCATCTAATCGTGTCAGACTGGCAGCTACTAACGCCCTCCTCAACTCGTTAGAATTTACAAAATCCAATTTTGAAACTGAGGTAAAGTAATTTATATCATCACCACCAGCGTTACCAAGGAAATAGGGGATGACTCTTGCTGTTTTTTTGTTCTGTAGTCTGAGAGGCATTACATCATGCAAGTAGTGTGTGAAGCCACCCAAGTGAACGACACTCAAGTCAAAGTCGCTGCTCTTCAATGCTTGGTTAAAATCATGTCCTTGTACTACCAGTATATGGAGTTTTATATGAATCAAGCTCTATTCGCGATAACCATGGAGGCCATGAAGTCGGATGTAGACGAAGTAGCTCTTCAAGGAATCGAATTTTGGTCTAACGTTTGCGATGAGGAAGTTGATCTCGCCATTGAAGCCAGTGAGGCCAGCGAGTATGGACGACCACCTCTGAGAACTTCCAGATTTTATGCCAAGGGAGCTCTTCAGTACTTGGTGCCAGTTCTAATTCAAACTCTCACGAAACAGGCAAGTCTTTTCCATTTGGTTGTTTACTATTAATAATAAAAATATTTGTGGAATCCTCATGACGTTTATCCTGCTAACCTGAAAGTTAACATATTAACTTTTAATTCTACTTTTCAATTCGCAGCAAGACTCAAATGACGATGATGATGACTGGAATCCTTGCAAAGCTGCTGGCGTATGCCTTATGCTTCTTGCTAACTGCTGTGAAGATGATATCATTCCTCATGTCGTACCTTTCGTGCAAACGAATATCAAACACGAGAACTGGAGGTTCCGAGACGCTGCAGTCATGGCATTTGGATGCATCATGGAAGGTAATCATTTCTCCTCTGAATAGTATTAACGCCAGGTAGTCATAGTAGATCCAATTGTAATTGTTTCTCTGTCATTGTCAGGTCCAGATCCGAATGCAGTGAAACCCTTGGCCAAGGAAGCTCTTCCAACCTTAGTTAGTTTAATGGATGATCATAACATTGTGGTTCGAGACACGACAGCGTGGACTCTCGGCAGAATATGCGAAGTCGTTTCAGAAGCCGCTCTTAATCCAAATCATTTAAGTCCTTTATTACATGCTTTAGTACGAGCATTAGCGTCAGACCCTCGGGTAGCCTCAAATGCCTGTTGGGCCATTAGCAGCTTAGCGGAGGCCGCCTATGAGAAGGCCTCTGAAACCCGAGTGGATGACTCTAGCGAGCCAGAAACATACGCTTTATCACCTTTCTTCAGTGCGATTGTAGAGAAACTGTTGGCTACTACTGATCGTGCTGATGGTGGGCAGGTGAGTAGTAAATTTTATCCAGCGTACTTTTTAAACGGTTTTCTCAAAGTAAGGGACGTTGTCTGAAATAAGGCTATCCATTTCAAGGCTAATCTCCGTCCCGCTGCCTACGAAGCACTGATGGAGATGATCAAAAATTCTCCTCGAGACTGTTACGAGACAGTTCAACAGACTACTCTCATCATCCTGGAGCGCCTTCGAGCAGTTTTGCAGATGGACTCCATCGCCACTGGTGGCGATCGAACTCAGTACAATGAGCTCCAGAGTTCCCTCTGCGCCACCCTACAGAGTGTTCTTAGAAAAGGTAACAAAAAAATAGATGCCCGAAGAAAAAGTTTCTTGTACCTGTAAATTTGTGAGTGAAACGATTGATTTTTGTCTTCACAGTCACACCTCAAGATGCACCGAAAATCTCGGATGCCGTCATGGAGGCTCTTTTGCAAATGCTCAATGGACCTGGAGGTCGCTCTGGTGGTGTTCAGGAGGATGCCCTTATGGCCATTTCTACGCTCACGGAAGTGATGGGTGAAGGTTTTATCAAGTACATGGACTCTTTCCGACCCTTCCTTCTTGTTGGTCTTCAGAACACGACGGAGCAAACAGTAAGATATTGAGCGAGTTTGAAAAGTTATTGTGATACGTATGCTGTAATCTGTAATGTATTAACAGGTATGCTCTGCTGCTGTTGGTGTCGCCGGCGACATTTGTCGTGCACTTGGTCCTAAGGCTGCTCCTTACTGTGACGAAATCATGCAGTTACTGCTAGAAAACCTGAGAGTAAGTTGTAGAGGCCCAGGTTCTTGATACATTGTGAGAGTGCTGGTCGTCGCTATGGTATCTGATCATTTGTGTGGCCTTGTTTGTATGCAGAATAATTACGTTCATCGTTCAGTGAAGCCTCAAATCCTCTCGGTTCTGGGCGACGTTGCCTTGGCAATTGGTCCAGAATTCAAGAAGTACTTGGAGGTGGTCCTTCAAACCCTTGTTCAAGCCTCCGAGGCTCAAGTTGATCGGGTAAGTGGCTGTTGGCAGCAAGTTGGCTCCAAATGTTGTCCGGGAATTCGTTTGGCGTTGAATTAATGAGGACATGTGGACTTTTCAGAATGATTACGAAATGGTGGACTACTTGTGCGAGCTAAGAGAAGGGGTGCTTGAAGCGTACACCGGTATCATTCAGGGCTTGAGGGGTGATGCAACGAGCTCAGGAAATACTGCCGGAGCCGCGACTCCCGATTTAGTGATGATAGAGCCACATCTACCACACATTGTACGCTTTATCTGTAATGTGGCAGGAGATCAAGAAAAGACTGATGGAAATGTTGCAGCATGTGCTGGGCTTGTTGGGTAAGTGTGTGTTTGTTGACATAAGGTCATGTGGTCTCTAGAAACTTCTAACAATGATGATGACGATTTTTAGCGATCTCCTCGTTGGCTACGGTGCAAGCATACTCCGGCTGGTAGACAATGAATACGTTCAAGAATTGCTGAACATTGGAAGAAGGTCGAAGACCGGGAAGACAAAGATGCTGTCAAGTTGGGCTACGAAGGAGTTGCGGAAATTGAAAAATCAAAACTCTGCCGCAGCGAGTTGGTAAGTACAACAACAAGAAAGAAAGACAGAAAAGTTTATAAAGAGATAGGTTTTCCTATGTTTTCCACGGCTGAGCCAGGAGTGAAAAATGAAAAACCTTTTCTTTTTTGTTTTGTTTTCTCGATGGTACCACAGAGAAAGAAAGCACTGTGACGTGCAGTATTTTTTATTATCCTTACAAAATATATGCCTCGCCCACGGTGTGTTCCAAAATGCAAGAGTATCCGGCACATGTTCTTGCTGCGGGTCTCCGTACATGAGCCCTTAACCTGAGCAATTCTCTTCGTATGAATACATATATCTATATCTTGATATTATTATACACTACTACTGCTAGTAGTATGTACCTCGGTTAACAAGCTATAGGTGCCTCGAATAATCTGGTTTTTTATATAACCATCCATTTGGCCGTTTGTCGCCAGAGACCTGTGATATTACTACTACTACTACATACATGCTAAGTGCTATTGTATTCGATAACAGTCCCGTACTTGAACTGGTTTGAGAATAAGACTGTTTATACGATTTTTTAAACTGAGTCAGGAGGATAGTCAAAGGAGAACAGAAGAAGATGGGAAAAAAATGAAAAAGTGAACGTTTAAAATCCTTGTATGTCTCAAGCTATCTGTCTGTAATTTTTGCGGATTATTAAGTAAAAAAAAAAGAGAAGAAATGAGTTCTTGTATAGCTTCTCGCATTCATTGGCGACAACGTCGCTGGTTCCTTTCCGTTGTACAGTTAAACGATTTCTTGTAAATACTTTTTTTTCTTTTTGATGAGTCTAAAACAAAATTGGAGTGAATAGTTTCCTTCCTTCTTGCTCAATTCTCTCTATATCTCTCTTGTATCCCCTCTCATTTACAGTTATATATTTCTGTCAATAAAAATCATAAGAATGATTGTTGCTTCCTCCTGGTATGATGTTTACGATGAGATGAGTTTGAGAGAGATATTTTTGAGAGATTTTGTATGTAAACTTGATGATGTTGTTGATGAGTATATGGGGTTGCCGTGGGTTGGTGGTGATAAGGAATGCGTGCTATTTTCTCGACGATTGTATGGCGTTGTGCAGGTTGTGTTGTTTTATAATGATGATGATAATAATGTTTGTGAGAGATGGTGTGAGAGGATTGGTTTGACTGACTGATGCGTATATGGTGTAACTTGCAGATGAGATTTGTTGTGGAATGAACTGGAGTGAAGGAAGGAGTTTTGGACGGTTGGAGCGCTGAATGGATGAAGGACGGAATGAGTGATAAAAAACATATTCGTTTGCAAGAGTCATCATCGGTGAAAAGACCCAAAAACAAAACAGAAAGCAAATCAAATCGGGTTACTTCTCTCCTTTATCTTCTTCCTTTCATCATACATAATGTTAAACTGCATGTATGGGAATATATTATTATTATTATTATGAATATGAATTTACCTTTATACATTTAGATTTGAATTATAACTTTGTGGAATGGATACTTTTTTTCTCTTTTTTTCCCACTCCCTCCTTCGGTCGTCATCATGTTGTCGCCATAGTTTTTAAAGTATTTTTTTTAGATCCTTCTTGTCGTCTTCTCTCTTGCTCTCACTCATTCATCTCGTCTGTCTATACGGCTGCTGCTGCTGCTGTTACTGCCTTGATTTCTGTAAATTTTTTCCTAGTCCGATGACATATAACGGAGAAGAAGATGCAGGTGAATATTGTGTGGAAGTTTATGTAGTTGTATGTGTACGGAAATTCTTACACGGAAACACCCACACTGGGAGCATCCACTACAACACGGAATACATCTTAGCAGCGAGTAGCAGCAACGTCCTCATGAGTATATTTACGTACGATTATTATAATTATGATTATCATGATGGTGATGATGAGTGAGTGAGTGAGGAGGTTTTTGGACGGAAGAGAAGTAAAAGGGATTCTCATATGTTACTATTACTTGCTATACTTACTATATATACGAGTACTAAACTGTTGTTCCTCATGAGACCTGTCGCCGGTGATTAGCTATTATTACTACACTTTGTATAATTACATATTTGGAGACAAGTTAGTAGAGGGGGATGGAAAAGAGAGTGCTTAGAAAAAAAAATAGGACTCCTTTTTAATGTCTTCAAGTTGAGACGAAGAGAGACAGTTTTGTAGTAGTATAGTATAGTAGTAATAACAGATGACGACTATCAATAATGATTTTGCTACATAATTATATTCTGCCTCCCCCCGCCCCCATGCAACTAACTTATTGTTGAAATCCCGGGAAGAAGAGAGAAGAGTTGTGGTGTGGTTGTTGATCCTGATGATGATGATGCTAAGTGAGTGAATATGATAATTATTAATTAATTATATATTTAAAAAAAAACATAGATAATGTTGATTGACAAGAGTTATTAAGGAGACAATATGAAAAGTTGTACACACATACATACAACACGTACACTACTACAGACATAACATATACACACACGCATAGATGTAAATAAATATATTTAGTATGTAGGATTTGAAAAGTGTATTTGTTGTGAAAGAGAAAGATAGAAAGAGAGAGAGAAAGGGTTTTTTTTTGAATGAGTGCTCATATTTGGTGTCTGTATAAGAAGAGGAAGATGATGATGATGAAGAAGAAGAAAAAAAGAAGGAACAAATGGTTTGAGTGTGGTACACAAGATGATCTATATATCTATATATATACATATATATATTCTGAATCATTTTCTTTTTGAGTATTTGTCGCGCTCCGACCATAATAAGAATTAATGCTAATGATTTTGAATGAAGGAAAAGAGGAGGTGGAGTATGAAGAAAAATCTTACAATAAAATGTTCCAGAATGATTTAGTCTCGTTATAATGCGATACCGACTTGAAGAGTTGTGTACCTTTTGGGTACATGAGGAGCTATTTTTGTAAAAAGGGTGTCCGGAATATGCTCACTGGATTGTTGTGTAACTCCTTCTTCCTTCCCTGTGTGCGTGTGACTTACTTGATGGAAGTTGAAGGCGACGAAGAAGAAGCACCCACGGTTTGTCCTTCTTTATGCTAAAACCTGTTCTTATTTTTAACCCTTGTCATTTTGTCGTCCTTGCTCTTTCACTCTCACTCTTACCTTTGTTGTTACCTTGGATTTAGTTTACGTCCGTCCGGTAGCTTCTTGTGTGTTTGTGTAGCCCTTTCATTCCTGCCCTTGATCCCATTACAATGCAGTTCCCTGCCACATGTGAGCTGCAGAGCTGAGAATGTTCCAGCCAGAGGAATGTGTGAGTTTCATTTGAGATTTGTGTGTCTGTGTCATGCCCATTTAATTGTATGTGTGTGTATGATGTGAATGTGAGCGTATGAATGTGCTATGCGTGAGTAAGTATGCATGATTCAATGGGAATGTGATTGAGCTTTTGTGAGAAGGTGTGAGGATGTGGGAACTGGACGTAAGATCCGTGATGGAAGACAATTGTGATGTTGTTTCCAACCACCACATTGCCGGCGGAATGAATGTGTAATGAATTTGAGAGGTAATTTGTAATGCGAAAAAACTGGATCAGAGCTTGATCTATTCTACATGAGCAAGCATCATTGTCGTCGTCGTGGTCCAAAATTAATCCATACCTCCGGCTCCAGACTTACTTACTTTGGACGTGGCATGTCTTCATGGGATCACACCAAACTTCTTTGTCTGCTGCTACACATTTAACAATAATTATTACTTCCGCATTATTGCTTGGCATCATAGACGAGAGAAAAAAGTTGGGAGCTTTTTCCTCCTCTGCGCTAATTGACTGGTCCTGGCCGAGTATTAATGGGAGGCAGAGTGAAACTAGGGATGTCAATAATGATAATCATATAATGTGGCTTATATATTTTCATACGTCAGCCCTGGGTTTGAAGTGTGGGATGGGTGAATGGCTTGTTTGGCATAGTTGCATTGCATATGAGCTTGTATGTTGTAAATACTATTGTTACGACGACGGTGATTGTGTGTATGTGTAAATTTGAAGCGTGTGTGTGTGGTTTCAGAGGATAATTTATCATGTTGATTTGGATCATATATATATAAGAGTATAATTTTAGCTTGCAAAGTGAGGGAAATTTGATGCGTGCATCAAGTAAATGTATAGAGAGCGTGTGTTTGTGTGTGTATTTCTAAATATCTTGAGCTTTGTGGATTGCACACATACAGTTATGATGGTGACTCTTATACAAGAACCGCTGCGGCGTGAAGGACACTGGCTAATGGGTCTCCACCCTTTGCATATTAATGGGACGGAATTATTTGGAGCAGTTATAATCTGTGTGATCCTATCATTAGTATTATTATTATCACCTTCATTGTCATGTGCATTCTCGTAGATTGTTCTCCTTTTTTCCCCACTGCCACCACCATACAAAAATATCTACATGCATGTATACTGACAATAATTGCGCTTGATGGGGCATGTATACTGACGGCAGGCAACAATGAATTCACAGTCACTATTATTATTGTTATAAAGGATAAAAAAGTGTAACGCACGGTAACAGAGTTGGTGCAATATTTTCCCCTTCTCTCTCTCTCAAGTCCAATGACGAACCAGAAAGCCTTTTAACCCTCACCACGACGGTAGAATGTGAAATGACTCGGTTTCATGTGGTCCTCCTGGTGAACTGACTCAGAGGCCTCTTAAGTCTTATGCCAAGTGATATACACACAAGACCATTGAAGGGGATGAAAATTCCTGATTACTGAGAGAGATTGAGTAATTGTGAAGTGAGTGACTGGGTGAAGGAATATTATATATTATGGCGAGATGGAAGAGATGATCAAGAGGAGGATAATGGGAGCATTGGAAAGGCTGTGAGGTATGATTGTGAGCACCTAAAAGAAAAGTAGCGAATGAAAAACTGCATTATTGTTGAGTTGATGGAATGTGTCGCTTCTGTATGTACGCAGAGACACACAGGTGTGGGCTGTGGGCTCAATGGTGACAACACAGCAGCAACGGTGGCAGTATGAAGGGTTTAGCTGTCATTAATGGGGACTTGATTAGTAAAGAAGGCGAGGGCGAGAGCGACTTGAGAGAGAGAGAGCCTGCTGAGGTAATTGAATGGAAGCAATCAATTCTAATCCATTTTATATCTCT